>BGPR01015411.1:0-36749 GCA_013235015.1 Araneus ventricosus
GCATAAGATCTTAGGCGATTGAGATGCAGCTGCTGCTTCTAATGCTTTGTTCCAGTGCTCATCGTTCTGGAGAAGTCTTCTAAGTTGGCAAGCCTCTTTGTAAGTTTTGCAGACCCTTCCTTCAAATGTTCTTAGATCTGTAAATGACATTGGGTCTTGTACTTCATGCAGCAGAAGTCTCAAGTGAAAGCATTCAGAGTTGGTCGGATGGACAGTGTACACCCGCTCAAGAGCATCTCTGGATCTTATTCCTGCTTGTTCTGGTACAACCTGCCCTTGTTTTCGACATTGCCATGTCTTGTTTCCATTGTTCCAAGTGTAATACTTGGGTACTTGATTGTACAGTAAGGTGCTTGCAAACTCATCTTGGGTGCAAAGTGTGAAGAATGATGTGAGTGTTGTTTCCTGAGGTGCTTGGGCACGTTGAGCAGCATTTTCTAGATGGGCATTTTCTATCTACTTCTGCATTTTCTAGCAGAAGTAGTTTCTCTGACCATTTTCACGGTGGGCACTTAGATGAATCTCAGTGGGGTGTCGCTCGTGAATAGGGAAGTTGAGTATTCGCCATACTGCTTTGTTGCTGCTGATATATCTCCCCATCTGATACTGGTGAATTTCATTTAGGTCATTTTCTCCACTGGCGAGTTCAAACACAGCCATGTCAGATCCTTTGTTGACATACTTACAGACGTACTTGATAGACTTCACAGAATTGCAATACTCTACGTTGATATGCGCATTGAAAATTTTTGTTTACAAAGGGCAATACAGTACAATCCAAGTATTGTCCACAGACACTTCTGATCCTCGAAAGTTAATGTTTGCAGTGAATCCCCCATCTTGTGAAAACCTACGATGATATAGTGGATATCCGTCTTGTCCTGTTTGTGTTTCTTTCAAAAAATGGCGTGGGTATCACTTTGTGCAAATTCCATCCTTCATGCATAGAGAACGTGGATTTATGCTTCTGCATGGGCCGTGCACTATCTGCTCTGAGTCTTCTTGTGGATTAGGGATTTCTGCACTATTAAAGTCATCCACTCTGAACGTGTAATGAGTCTTTGAGCAAATGAGAATGTGGGCATGTGGAAGTCCTCGCTTCTGCCACTCTATTGTATACATGTGACACTTCTCCAAAAATCTTTGCCTTCATGACAAGATTCATGAGTGTTTTTTGATTTTGATCAAAGACTCTTGCCAACAAATCATGACGATCCTGTGGTTTTTGCCCAACAAATAGTGCTTGCTGTATTTCCGTCCAGTTCGGATTGCATGCAAAGGTGATGAACAGATCCTGTCTACCATAATTTTTCACGTAGGTCATGGCATCTTGAGTACGCTCGTGCATGTATCTGGGGCCCCCAGTAAAGCTTGAAGGCAAGATATAATATGATAAATGTAAAAGGTAAATGTAAGAAAGAAAACCAATGAAATATCGAAATTTCTGGAATAATTAAGTCCTTTTCCTCTCGCCCAGGGTTTCTTAAACTGTAAGTGGCAATCCCAACGATGAAGGGGAAGAAAATTTTGATGTCACAGAAATCTGGGAGTATTTTTCAAAAAATCTCATTTCAAGACATGATATCCTTAAATAAATTTAAAAAATGAAAATAAAGAGTTGTTTATATAAATTTCAGAATATTATCCTTTGGATTTGTTCCATTTCCATAACACTCACTTGCAAACCAGTGTGGCCTATCATTTTTTTTGTAACTGCTGGCTCCCTACTTAACAGTTTTTCCCTACTTAACAGTTCCCCACTTTCTTAAAATAAACAAATGAACAACAGTAGGAAACAAAGTATTTACCTACTAAAGCTCACCACTTCTACACACAGAGAAAGAGGAGTGGCACTGACACATTAAAGTAAATGGGTCACTAGCGATTCAGCATCCTACTGGTTATATGGGAACGAACATATGCACTGTATACCTATAATTCTGAATATAAATATGATAGCAGCAGTAGCAGAATCCACAGAAATAGCAGAAGGTGCATAACATTTCTGTGAGCAGCACTCCCTTTGAATTCACTGTGGGATGAAATATTAAATACCTTGAAGGGATAAAAGTGGTGAAGTTTCTTTCTTTGTAGAAGGAGTGTTTTGAGGTGTCCGTGCAAGACTAGAGATGAGCCATCTAGACATCTTAAAAATTGTGAAATTTGATGATGACATCCAATGGCAACATCAGTTTTTTTTAAGCTAATGCAAGAGAAATAATTGCTTGCAAAATAAATTATGTGTAAAATTAATGATTTTAATTATTCATTAATATTAGATGTAAAAAATGTGCTTTGAATTTAATTTATTATGAATGTCACATTTATACAAAACTTCAAAAATCCGTTTTTCTAGGGTTTGTGAAAGAATTCAAGGAAAAATTTGGGTTGCAAGAGAAAAAAAATATTTTATATATATATATAAAATTTGAGAAGTCCTGCTCTTATCTATGGATTTTTTCACTTTTGCAATATGCAACTCCATGTGCATGCCACAGTAAAGAAAAAAATAAAACATTCAATTCATGACACATAAAAAAATAAATACATACACGAAATTTCAATGAAATTATCTTTCAAATCAAGACACAATTTCCTTCTTTCTTTATTTTTTTTTCTCACCAATGCTGAAGCTTCTGATAAAAGTTTATGATTTTATAATTCTTGCCAGTCCCAGCTGCCAGAAATTCAGAAATCATTAACTTGTATAAGAAGTCATGACCCCAAATCAGAATTTGGGATCATAACTCATAGCTTAAGAACTCTTGCTCTCATTATTAAATTGTGTTAACTGGCTGTAAAAGCATACAATTTCCCCCTAAACTAAACAATTACAACCAGTTAGCCAGTGTACAAGGCCTTCCTTCCTTCCTTCCTTCTGGGGATACAATGGACTGCAATAATCATGAATGAGATACCTCATCTAAAATTTGATGGGCTTATGTTTTGCAGTTGAAAATAGGTCGTAAGAAGAAGGATACAGAACAAGAAAAGAATTTCTCCCCACTTTTTTCCAATTCTTCATAGTTTTAGACATCAGAAAATAAACTTTTCCCTTGATAAAATGCTAATGAACCAGTGGTGAATCCAGAATTTGGGTCGGGGGAGGTCATAAATGTTTTTTTTATCACAGTGACGATTGTCAAACCTCTTGGCTTATGTAAACCAAAACACTTTTAACTTTATTCACCTAACAATAAGAATCATAAAAAACAATACAATACTTTCGATAATTTAATAAAAAAATACAATGAAATAACTAGCCAAAAAATGTCTTTGACCACATCAACGCTACAAGTACAAGTGGAATGACTAGAAAAGTAAGAAAATTTTCGAACCTGTGGAGCCAGAAAGCAATATTGTCACATTTTTATAAGTTTTTAAAAAAAGAGAAATTAAGAATAAACAGTTGTAGTGAGAGAGAGATTTTAAATAAAATCAAGAATTCCGACTTGGCTCTGGGGGCTGCATCCCGATAGCCCTCTGGATTCACCACTGATACAAGCCATTATTTGCACTGCATATTTTACTTCTGTTTGGTAAAGATTTACATGACAGCTTCACTATATGAAAAGAAGATCACTGGTGTTAATGTAATGTATCTATACTTATAAAAGGCAATGTTTGTGTGCCTGCGTGCGATGTCCAGACGAATCTATCGCACTTACAGCCATGAAATTTGGCACACAGGTAGTCGTAATGGTGACTCAATACACCTCGAAGCCGAAATTTTAAAATTTAATCTAGAAAATTTTTTATTTAATGTTTTGTGTTGTTTTGGGTGATTTTTCGCACTAATTTCTCAATAGCATGGTTTCGGATAACTGTACGAGAAAAATAGATACACCATCGGAAAGAACACGCGATTCCTGTTCTATTGAAGTTAGTTTTGAATTTCTAACGTAATTTACTGAATTTTAAGAAATTTTTAAAAAATAGCCAGTTTTGCAATCGAAATGTTATTTTCGTTTTTAAATTTGTTTCATCCGACTTTCTAATAACACTATTATTTTCAATTTTTTTTAGCTTATAACTAGAATGGTTCTGTCGGATTTAAAACAAGAACGGTTAAAATATCTTATCCCATTTTTTTTAATTAATTTTTTCCTGGGCAGATGAAAGTTATTTTTATCGAGTGAGTTTTCTCCTGCGACACTTTTCCGGAAAGCAGCTGGCTATTTGATTAGTTGAAAAGGAGATGACGTCATAACCTTGAATTGAATGACTGATTATTATTTTCGGCAGTATCTTAACATATTTATTCATCTCGCATACTTTGCTTGCAATATAATAATTTTCACGTTGCAATTTTTAAAAATAAAAATAAGCAGGAAAATCAATAATGTGTTTCTTTTGTTTTGATTTTGTTTTCAAAACTTTTTCATGTCGTTATGGGCGTTTTTTCCTTTTTTTCTTCATTTTGTTGAAGTCCTGATTCCACGGGCAACGCCGTGCGCGTACTGCTAGTCTTAAATAATAGAAGCCCTTTTCTCTTTGGAGAGTTAGAAACTTAATATGTTTATGAAAAATTCATTTATAAATGAAATAGTGTCGTATATATTTTGATGTTCTTCACATAGCAATGAGTAATCAACATATAACTTCTCTGCAGTGATTTTTGATAAATCCCAAACGTTGTGATCTTTTTCAATAGATAAGGCAGAACAATAGCTTGATAATGCAACACAAGATAATTTTCGAATATAGATATAGTGTACATTTATTTAAAGGTTATATTTTTAAAAATTTCAAATTTAGTTATTAGAAAGAATTTAAAATTGCAAAGTAGGTAAAGATAGGGGAATATATATATATGTGATATTTTAATTTTTTAACTTTCCTAAATAATCTTAACGACACCTCATTTTAAATACTTCCACTTTCATCATAATTAACGCACTACAACTTTCTTTGCAAATCACGAGTTTCTCAAGGGGAATTCCCTATTCTGGGTACTTAAGCGTTCTGCGCATTCATTTCGGCCCTTTTTCACGCCGGCATGTAAGCTTTCAACAACAACGCGCCGCTCGGGCGTAAACTTCTGAATTCTGGTCATGGAGCTGCAAACAAATTAAATACTTTACTTATGAAGAAATAACGCCTGATGCCTAAATAAAAGAAGATTTAAACAAATATCGTCTCTTCCTTGATGACAATGGACTGCCTTTCATCTTTTTAAAGCCTGATCTTTCATATATATATATATTAGCAATAGTAAGAATGACCCATCAGCAGATTATATATCTGTTCCTTCATGCATCATTGGAGCAATGTCTGTGATTTGCAAACATTGTGAAGCAAAGAAGTGAAAAGGTGAAGCCGCAGGCATGCACTGCAGTGGAGGAAAGCTTCAACTTCCACGGTTAGTGGATCCACCCAAACCCCTACATACATTACTCATTGGATATTCAGCAGAAGCTAAACACTTTCTGACAAATATTAGAAGGTACATTTCCTGTTTCCAGATGACCTTTCGGTCCACCAAAAAAAAAAAATTTAGAGAGTCCGGGTACATGGCGACAATTAAGGTTCATAGTCAAGTTTATCACCACATCAGGTGATCATCACAAACTCTCTACAAAACAAACAGCCTAAATTTCTTCAAATATATTTTGTAGGAGATGGTACACAACAAGCAGAGCAGTGTTGTAAAAATTTCTGCAAACAAGACAAGACATAGTCCTTCAGTTGCAAGATATGCTAAATCATCACAACTGCTACGTCCACAGCTTTAAATCGGCTATGAATAAAATCAGCCCTGAATTCAAAGTGGTAATCTTAGCAGACAAAACCCCACATGGTGAACATGAAAGGTGTTTCAATGTACCAGCAACAGATGAGGTGGCTTTAATTATGGTGGGAGAACAACATGGAGCAAGAGATATAATTTTAGAAGAAATAAGTCGCATCACAAAGAAAATTCCTGATACGCATAGGTCTTACGATGCACTGCAGTATCCACTCCTATTTTGGCGGGGGGAGGATGGATATCATTTTGAACTCCACCAAAGAAACCCAACGACAGGAATGCCACAATCTAAGAAGATTTCTGCTATGCAGTTCTATGCGTACAGAATGATGAAGCGCTCTTCAGATTTCAACATTTTACTGAGAAGCAATGCCCAGTTTCATCAATTTATCGTTGACATGTATGCCAAGATTGAATCGAAAAGGCTGTTGTACATACAATTAAATCAGAGGACACTGAGAGTGGAACAGTATACATATTTGAGCGATGCTGTTATGATTGATGGAAATAGCGCCAACATCGGCCAGTTGATTGTACAATTACACCAGACTTTTATTCATGGCACCTCTCTGAGATTTTTCAAAAAAAGATCATAATCGCCCTTGTTTTTTACCTCAAAAAATAAATGGCTTATAACTGAAAATATTGATATTTTGTATTATTCCAATATTCCTTTTTGAATAATCAGTCAAAGTCTTTTTCCCTCAATAAAATTTGACACTTGCTGTGGTTATTGAGCAAACATGTTATCTGTCATGCATTAGAATATGTAGTATTTTAATTTCACTTGACTTAAATAAAAAAAGAGAGAAATAGTCAAACATTACTAAGAAGCAGACCAATTATTTCGTCATGCAAATTATCCTCTTCTTTTTGTAAATTTTTTGTTATACTTGGTATTCTGCTCTGCTGATTTTCAAACTATCCTAAATTAAGTCAAGCAGACTTTAAATAAGAACCTACTTCAGTTGATATTTTGAGGAAAAGAATATTTTTATGTTATGTCAATTTTTCACTTGCCGAATTTAAAAACAAGGTGATGATTATAGGAATGAATTTCAGTGAATTGAATTGATGCTATATTTTTTCCTGAAAAAATTGCTCCTGAAACAGAAGATAAGAATATTTTATATTATGTTACTGGTAGTCTATATGCATTCATAGCTTCTTTTATACTTTGCACTAACTTAATTCCATCTATATTACTTACCACTTACTAGTAATGGGAAATAATAGGGCAATTGTATTCATTATACTTTACAAAATCCTACTTAAATCTGTATCCTGAGCAGAAATTTCTCAAAACTAAAACCTGTAAAACTTTTTGAAATGATTGTGTACATTTTTTTGTATTTCTAGCTCTGTATGTGTGTCATTCATTTTTTGCTGTAATGAAAGTGGATGAGCAAAGATTTACATATGTGAAATTTCCTTTTTACTTTTAGTGCATCTAAAGAAGAAAGCTGTGAAAACTTGATTAAATTGTTGGAGCATGATCCTGGAAATAATATTGATGAGTCATATTCTGAAATCTTGGAACAAGGTTGTGTAAGCATTATTTATTTTCAAATTTTATTTACTTTGTAACTAGTTCTTGGCACAAATTTAACAATAACAGCAACAACAGATTCAACAATTTAAATTTGGAAAGGCTATGAAAAAAGATATAACTTCATTTTTATGATAATTTAATTTAAGGATTCTTTGGGATGGCTATGGGAAGTCTTATTTGCATCAGTACTTTTAAGCTATTTGTAAATATTTTTGAACAAACATACTAAACAGTTTTGTCCGTGAATGATAGGATTATTGGTTTTGTTGCATTATTTTTACTAGATCACATTGTTTGCCACACATATTCAAATACAACATTTTCAATTATAAATTAGTGAATCTTCAAACATTTATTATGAAAATATAGTAGTGTTTCTTCTGTCATTTGCATTTAAAGATTATTTTTACTGAATTCATCTACATGAATTTGAAGTATTGTATCGTCCGGAAAGTTCTGCAGTTTTTGAAATCAAAAAATATTTTCTTCCAGTTATTTTGCTATTGCTGGAGTTACTATTATTGAAACAGATATGTAAATATAAATTCGTTTTTTTTTTTTTTTTTTTTTCTCTGCTGAATTTGAGCTTTTGTTGTGGCATAATTTTTGTTTCAGGGTAGTGCTAAGAATGGTGTGTCAAAAAAACTCACTTTTGTCATAGTATGCTCTTTTATTTAAAAAAAAGGGAAAAATGCTAGTCAGATTACTGGTAAAATGTGTACTGTATATGAGTAAAGTGCTGTTTCTGGTGACCCAGTTCCGAGGCGGTTTGAGAAGTTTCAGAGAGGAAATTTCAGTCTCGAATATGATGCCCATTTTGGATGACCATCCTGTTGCGGTTTTAACCTATCACATTATTTTTTACTTCATTGACATTGATCGTATAGTGGTCGTATTATTGAAAGAAAGTATTGATCATATTTTTTTTTTTAAAACGCTTAAGATTAAAGCAGCACCTAAAAATATGCCTATTAGGAAACAAGATTATTCAAGCTTATAAATTTGTCATACACTGTAGAAACTAAACAAATTGATCAATATCAAGTTCCAAAATAATCAATTCACAAAGGATATGCAGAAAGTTCATAATCATTTTTATCCTGTACTCTTTTGTAATTATACGAATCACAAATATTAGTGCACACTCAGAATCACTTAAATTAAAGGTACTTTAATACATTCTGTGAACTTCTTTAATCACAGAACTCAATAATATTTTTTTAATAGTAGAATCAAACATATAATAACATAAACATAACATATAACAATAAACATATTCATCATTTTCTGTAAGCAGTAACCTCAGGAACAGAGTTTTTACCAAACACAGTCGGATTAAATTTTAGGATGTGGATCGTGGGTGAATAAACAACAATGCTAGTATAGCAAAAATAAAATGAAACATTTATTAACCGCTTAACTTAACAGCCCAAGAATACTCGTGCATCGAATTAAAGAAATTTTCAGGGATGAGATTTTTCCGCCTTTTGTGTTTTTTAATAAAATTTTCTGCCTTATTGCCCCTGTTTCGAGGATCTGCGTTTTTTCCAATTTGAACCAGTTTTTCCCGCGAAAAGTGTACTTTTCCTCATGTCTGTGGCAAAAGATAGTTACAGGACTGAAATGGTTTTGAAAAGGAAGGAGAAGTGTGTTACACAACCAAGTACTTCAAATGAAAAGTTGCTGTCAAAAGAGGCAGCAAAGAAGCTATCAACAAAAGCTACAAAATTACAAAGAAATGTCCATTTGAAGAAAATGCACAAGATTTCTTTAAAGAGTAGAGTTCCTTCTTCAAATAAGCATCCAATTAATGAGAATATCACTGAAAAATCAGTGAAGAATCAAAAAACAAGCAAGCCTTCTGCAAAACGAAGGAAATGTCCTTTGACAATCAAAGAAATGTTTGCCAGAAAATGTTTGTAAATTCTTTTCTCAGATATGCATTAAAATACTAGTTTTATGCACCTGTTAAATTAGTCAATTTTATTTGTACTTTGTATGGATGGCATTTTCTCTGGATCTTTTTTTATAACTGAAATTTGGAGAATACTATGTTTTGAGAACAATATGTGACACATTCATTTCTTCCCAAATATTTGAAATGTAATTATTTTGAAGTGTGAGAAATTTCATTGTATCTGCAAAATTGGTAAATAATCCCTTCCGCATGCTTTTTGTCGCATTTTTGGATATCGTCCCTTCCGCATGCTTTTTTGATGAATTTTTGGATTTCCTCCTTTTTGCTCTCTGACCAATCTCATCCCTGAATTTTAGTCTTATAAACTAAAATTGAATCATTAATTAGCTTTATAATTTGTCACAAAAAATATGTAGGATCCATAAACATCTTAAGTATCCTATGCCTTCTTAGATGAATGAAAACGACAGTCCCTTTCCAAAACAGAAGGGGTCATCTTATTAGATAGCAAAGAAAACTATTCAGTTAAATGGTGAAAAGCAATTTACATAAGCAATTTCTACATGCCTATCCAAGTGTGCTATGTTTTGATTGATCTCGTAACACAACTAACATAACATTAATTGTCATTCTGGTAATAAAAATTGCACTTTTAATTCACATAAATATCGAACTTGTGGGTTAAATGTATGCAATGAGTGCCTTGCCGGTAAAAAGAAGTCTTGAATACCATAATCAATAATTCTACATGAGGCATGAGTCACGGATTAATATCCTACAAGTCTTCCCCCTGCTATCTTGCATTTCTATCAACCAAACCTCCAAGGTTTGTCTCGCGAAAGTTACAAAGGGTATCAGCTTCATTTTTTCTTACTTCGATTTACTCTTATTTATATATCAAGAGAAATTAAGTAAAATTATTCGCAGAGCATTAATTTAATTCCCCCATTTTACTCTTTTATCATTCTTCACAACTCAGGCCCCATATAAATTCTTAATAACACCAGCACAAAAACACAATCATATATTGAATAAAAGAAACCACATCTTGGATAACTGAAAATATCATATACCTTTACCCTTTTACATAGCTTTGTCAGAATTCTACCCTTTTAATCCAAGATATCACAATTAACGTCCCATCTAAACTTTTAGTTACCGATGCTCTACATATCAAGAAATTAACATAACAAAACTGAAGAATCACTTATCTGATAGGTGTTTGTCGCCTTCATATCCCTTCGCTGTCCCTCGAACTCAGCACACTGGATAAGGATTTCGCCAATGCCCTGGGGTCACAGATCGTTGTAGCTTCAGCGCCTGTTGGGGAGACCAAATTTCTTCTCATCACGGTTGTATTTGTGCTGGTTCCTCGGGGTGTGCCAACACCCAACTCCGGTCAACCGCTTGGGTCAGACGTCATCCAGGTTCATTCAGAGTCGCATCACGAGTGGTCCACAGGGATGAAGTGGCCACCACATGCCAGAATGTCAAGTTATTGAGGGAGGAAATTACCGTCCCATAATTTAATTGGTCGTTAAACGACCAGCACGGTTTTAGTTGGTGCTGTTTCCTCGGGGTATGCCAACACTTGTCTACTGCTTGCGGCAGATGTCATTCAGGAATGCCTTACGAGTAGATAACTGGACAGGAAGTTGCGACCATGCACCAGATAGATTGCCACGTCAGTATTCATGTGGTCTAGCAATTTAATTGTAGTCAATGTCCAGCAATTTAGTTGCTTCCGATTCCTCAGGAAAACCGATGTATAAGGATTGCTCCATCTAACACCCACTTCAATATGTGTGGAGCTAATCGTGGTCCCATTCAGCATTTTCACTGATCACCTCTTGGGTCAGGCAGGCAGGGCAAGAGAGAGTCGACCGCACGTTGGCCTTCCTTAAATATGGGGGAGGAACTTATAACACTCCAACGCAAGGCGCTTGACCGTGATTGGATGAGTGTCTGGTCCTGAGGACAAGAAGACAGTATCCATGTCAATTTTAGCGCTTCTTCCAAAATTTGCCATCCTTGCACGGCATCACACCGGAAACATAAAAACAACCTAGCTGCAATTTCCGACCCTAGCAACAATCTGAATCTACGCTCGCTCCAACCCTGATTCCCTGCTAAACTTCTTTTAAAAGCATGGAAATCATAAAAGGAATAAATCATAAAGCCACATTTAAAGTACATATTAACTGTGCCATAAAGCGAATTCAATTGACACTTAATTAAAACCTCATTCAAAACACATATTAATTGTACTGTTAATTTACATAGAAAGCTAATTCAATTGACACATGAACACAAAGAAAAGAAACTGCCTTATGTAATTTGCAAAAGTCTCTTTGAAGCCACACAACAGAGTCCATGTTTATGTTTGAAAGTTTTCTCCAATCAAATAAATATTCACTTTCCACATCATACAGTAATAATATCATACAATGCCTCTGAGTGGTTATAGAGTGAGCAAATAACTCATAAAAATGACATTTCTATACACATAGTTATTATTTTTATAATGTTAAAATAAAATAGTAATTACAAGCAAGTTTTTACAATCTAAAAGTAGCATCATTACAATCCTCTGTAAATGAAATTCTATTAAAAGAAGTTATCTCTGAAAATCCACGTTACACAGTTTAGGAACTATAATACAGACTAAATATTTCAAAAAATACAGAACATAAGCATTTGAAATAAATTGGGTATATGAGCCGCCATGTTGTATGGGTATCCCATACTTTAACACAGAAGAATATACTTGCTCAAATTTCAGCATATGATTCCTTGCCAAACGAAATGAAGAACACCTCCTTTTTCGAAACGGCTCATTATTGGAGATGAGAAATGGGTATACAATAATGTTACAAGATAAATTTCATGGGCTAAGCCAATTAAATATCTAATCAACATCAAGAGGGTTTGTATCCAAAAAAAATAATTATTGTGTATGGTAGGACTACAAAGGAGCTTTTTATTATGAATTGTTGCCACCAAATCAAACAGTCAATTCGGAAAAAATACTGTTCCCAAATGGCAGTTTTAAAAGCAGAAATATCGAAAAAAAGCGGTTTGAAATGACCAGTTGTCAAGGTGTTGTCTTCTAGCAAGATAGTGCTGGGACCACATTGTGATGAATGTCAAAGACTTATTGAGAATGGCTGGGCCATCCTCTATTAGTGCTGTTCTTCATATTCGCTAGAACTTGCCCTCTCGGATTTTCACTATTTCACTCTGAGTGGAGTTCACTTCTTTGGAGACTGTGAAACAGCACCTCAATAACTTCTTTACAAATAAACTTAATGACTTTTTTTTAAAAAAAAAAAGGAAATTTCCAGCTGCCGAAAAGTTGGCAAAAGGTCATAGAATAAAATGATGCTTTTATGATTCAATAAAATTTTCTTATGTCTTTGTACTGCTTTATTGATATTTATCATCAAAAAACCGCAAAACTTTCTGGATGACCCAATATTAAGAAAATAACCACATGGTTTAAAAATTTACCCAGTTTTGCTTCAAGGAAATGTATTTTCCTGTTCTTATTTTTACGAAATTGAATAGCAAATGTATCAACAGACAAAATACTATTAAGAAAATTGAATTTGGTTTACTTACTAAAGTAAGATTTTTAATAAAACAGAATACTTTGAGTCAGTGATAGAACAACTCAGTTTCATGTTATGCTTTGATGTCCTACTCTGAATATGTGCTTGGACTGGCCAAAACAATATGGACAAGATCTTTTTTTTTTTTTTTGTTTCCAACTAATATTTTTCTTTGCTAATATTTCCTATTTTTCACTATCTATTCTTAATGATAATAATAATTTTTATTGCTTTGCTAAAAGATTAAGTACATACAAATGTATCCAGCAAACTTTATTTTCTTTGCTGGCAATTGAAACTTTTGTCCATCTCTAAAATGTAATTCAAAGCACCTTGAAGTCTCTTCAGAATCATCTCGAGGGCCTCCAAAAAGTTTTTAATCAATTTTTTTGTGATTAGTTTTCAAATTCTGTATTAAAGTTATTAGGTATTTATATTCTATTGAAATATCTCTACTGTTTGTCTGTAGGAGGCCAAATGTCCTTCCACTGGTGTGGTGTGGAAATTTGGAGAGAGGGTGCGAGCTCAGGTGTTGTCTTCATCATCTGACTGTAGTTCAAAATTGCAAGGTCCATCCCCAAATAGCCCTTGTGTTGCTTCAAAATGGGATGTTAATATAACTAAACTAAACTGTCTGTCTGCCACGAGAACTCTGGTTGCCAAATTGTCTCGTTGACGGTGGTCTCTATAACAACTGGTTATATTAGGGAAGATCCATTTTGAATTGGATGAATCTGATGGAAGTCGGGGATTTATTTATTTTTGGCACCAGTTTGCGGTGGTAAAAAGAGTGGTTGATCATTTGTCTTCGTGGTTTTGCTGCAGTTGTATGTTCCTTCCCATTTGGAGCTAAGTGCACCAATGTAACAAACTTGAATGAACTTCTACCTACTTGAAATGGATTCCTCCTGCAATAACCTGTTTCTATAGCTTCTTCCGTCAATGAGACAACTTGGCAACTCGAGTTCTCGTGGTGGACAGACAGTATTTTTCCTCATCCCAACATTAGGTTTTTACTTTTAAAAAAACTGTCACTCATTTCTTTCGTGTTTTCGTTCCTGCACTTTCTTCCTTTTGAATTTTATTTCTAATGAAAAATCATAAAATTTGGCTCACAGAGAAGAAAATTTTGCAAATATTTGCTTCTTTTCCTTGGATTTCTTCTCTGTGAGACAATTCCTTTCCTTGCCTGAAACCTGCCATACAATTTTAAATAATCCTCAATGATAAAATTCCAACCTTCTTAATCAATTTAAAACCTTTTTCATTTTGTTTGAATAGTTGCTTAGTCAAATAATTAAAGAAAATTATTGTTGAAGTCCTAAGATATTAATTCGTAAAAATTCATTAATTTAGATAAAAACCAATATAATAAAGCAGTTTCTGTTCTAAGTGTTCTGTGCTATTTTTATGAATAATGATAATTATTTTAAACTAGTGATTAATTCTGCTTGTTATATCTCAAAGACAAATCTTTCTTTATGCATGTCTATTATAATGCTAGTAATCAAAAAATCATGTTGCCATGGTGCTTAAATTTTGTGGACAGGATATACAATGCAAATAAACAATTTTTTCAGAATTACTGTCCTGAAAGGTTGTTATAAAATTTTAGACACTTCTAGTGTAATTGGTAGGTTTTTACGAAAATGCTGCTAAGCATAAATCTTTCTTGATAAAAAGAACTTAAGAAAATTCAGTTACTGAATTAAAACAGTATATTTATTTTAGATTATCTTTTGTTTTAAACCTTTTTTCCCTCTCAGAATGAAAAATGCAAATTCACTTTGTAATCGTTTATTCTAATTATTTGTAAATGCATGAATATTTATTTCTGTTAGATGAAATTCCTGATTTTCCTCAAACATTTATTTTACCAACAGTCATGTATTTTAATGAAATATTTTTGAATTTAAATGCAAGACATTTAATTTGATTGAAATGTTATCTGTTGCATTAAGAGATATTATAAGTGTGATTTTCTTTGCAAATAAACAATTTTCTGTGCAGTACAATAAGTTTGATTTGCTGTGGAGAAACAGTTCTAAGTATGAAAATTTGTCTTACAGTACCTGCTGTACTTTCAAGTGTGCCTTTAAAGAGAATTGGTTTTCTGTTTGATTCAACCTTAACAGCTTTTCTCATGATGGGAAATTTGTCCCCTGTAAGTGTTCTAGCAATTTCTAACTTAATTGTGGTTTTCAAACTTTTAACTTCAATTAAATGTTTCAAATCTGAAAGTTCAAGGGTTTTTTTTTCCCCTAAAGTTTCTTTTTATAAAATTATTTCCTTTAATTTCAGTATTAGTAAATTTTTAATTCTTAATTATTAGTGATTACTTATCCACTGTCATCTAATAGTCTTTTAATGGGTTGTCACAGATAATGAACTTAAATGTTCATCATCTGTCTACTACTCGCTTAATGCAGAAAAGAAAAGAAAACTCATGATATAAAAATTTATCAGATGTTTATTCTTCTGCACATAGGCAATCATATTTAAATATAACGGTATGTAATTTTTTAATTGTCATAGAAAATTCCTTCAAATAAAAGTGAGATAATAGTAACTCAATGAGAAGATCAACAAAATCAATTTAATTTTACTTAATAAATATTAAAAATATATGAATATCTTTTTGTAAAATGCAGAAATTTAGCCAGAGAAATGACTGGAATTGTTAAATTCATTGTTTTGTATAACTCCATGATATTGCTATATTTTTGAATATGTATAAAGGTATAGTTTTAAAGAAAGATAATAAGCTTTTCATATGTGCAAAATGATGTGCATAATTTTAAAAAAGATACTGGGGACTTTTCATGTATTATACACCCTGGCAATAAAACTTATAAAAATATTGTGACAAAGTTTTCTTTTGGTTGTACGTGTATCCAGTCCAATAAGCAGGATTAAAAAAAATAAAGCTCTTTATTTTACAACTATTCTAAGCTGAGAAACGTAGTACAAGTATTAAAACAGCACTTCTAAAAATTCACAACAGAGTTTACCGATAAATCTCAAACACAGCACTTTCAAAATAGTGGTCAATGCCTTTTCAGCTCACCAGCGTTCACTGCTGATCAAAATCCAACTAATTCTTGGCTTGAGAGCTTGCTTTTATACTTTTTCAACAGGAAATGACATTATCTCCAGAAAGTTCATGAAGCCAGTAGAAATAGGTTGACAGTTCAAGGTTTTTCTAGAAAATTCCTTTTGTCGCCAAAATGGTTGCCCAAATTTGTCGTCAAGATTAGCATCTCAGGGAAGCAAATTTATAGCTTTGTAACACCGCTCCTCTCTTCAAAGACTGCACTTTCCGGCAGTCTCATTACATGGATCTATGATCAGTGGCCCGGTATGGAGCTAGCTGATTAATATTGATGACTTCTGGCTTGGCGTTGGGCAACCTTTGTACACAATATTTTTCTGTCTGTAGACAATATTTTTGAGTTTCTTGACAATAGTATATGGTCCTTCCCAGTTCTGTTGTAACTTGGGACTCTGGCCTGTCCGTTGCTTCGGGTTATACATCCAGACTAGATCGCCTTCCTTAAAATAATGATCTGTTGTTCTGGAGTCGTAAAACATTTTCATTCGTTCGCTGGCCAGTTTAATTCGCTCTCTGGCAAACACATGTATGTTTCTAAACGTGCCTCCAAATTTTTCATGTACTCATTCGGCGAAGAAGGTGTTTCACTCGGTCGTCCAAAGAGAATATCACAGGGCAATTGAAATGTTCTACCAAAAAGCATTTCCGCTGGAGTCAACCTGGTAACTTCATGTACCACGCTCCTATAGGCCAAGAGAAAGAGTGGCAAATATGTATCCCAATCTCAATATGTATCCAAATGGTTCCTCAAAACAAATGAAGATGAATGATTTAAAATCATTCGATTAAATCTCTCAACCATGCCATTGGACTCGAGATGTAACACGGTTGTTTGGGTTTTCAGAATTCCCAAAAGCTTGCAAATCTTAGTAAAGAGAGCAGAATTAAAATTTGTACCTTGATCTGAATGCAATATCATAGGCATGCCATAACATGAAGTCCAGCTTCGTACGAGTTCTTCAGCTACAGTCAAGGCTTTTTTATCTGGAATGGGAATTGCTTCAGGTCTCTTGGTAAAATAGTCCATTAATACTAGGACATATCGATTGCCTTTTGTTGTTACTGGGAAAGGTCCTAGGATATCCAAAACCATTCTTTCGAATGGTGTGCCCACATTATAGCCCTGCAAGTGACCTTTAATCCTTGTTTTAGGTCTTTTTTTGGGTTCTGCAAATGTGGCATTCTCTACACCATTTTTCAAGGTTGGCATGAAGTCGATCCCAATAAAATCACTCTTGTGTTTTACTTAAAGTTTTCATGACTCTAAAATGCCCTCCACTTGCGCTGTCATGAGTCTCTCGCAGAATGTCTTGAATTCTACTCTTTGGGAGAATTAGTTGCCATCGACAGGAGATTCCATCATCACTTTGCCACTTGCGGTAAAGAACTTGCCACTTGCGGTAAGATGTAAGGAGTCCCAAAGAGCCCAGTATCGTTTTGTTGCAGGACTCTCCGGAGCGATTTCTTGACAAGATGGTCGATCCACCGAATTTAGTTTATTCTCCAGAATTGTTTTAATAGCAGGATCCTCTAGCTGCACCTTTTGGATCTCACATGAAGACCAGGTATCTACAGTTGTTGTTGTTAAAACTTTCATGAAAATATCCATCTCCATTCCTAACTTTTTCTCGGCATTCGTGCAGTGTTTGCAGCTTTCTTTACAGGGTCTTCGAGAGAGGGCGTCTGCATTTCCGTGAGAGGTCCTTTTGCGATGCTGGATTTTGAAATCATACTCCTGAAGTCATTGGATCCAGTGAGCTATCTGGCCTTCAGGTTCCTTAAAATTCAAAAGCCATCTTAAGGGATGCATGATCAGTCCGGAGAAGAAATTTCCGTCCATAGAGGTAGTGATGGAAATGCTCTATAGATTTCACGATGGCTAGTAATTCTTTACGCTTGACACAATAATTTCTTTCTGGCTTACCCAAGCTCTTGCTGAAGTAAGCGATGACACACTCTTCGTTTCCAATCTTCTGAGAGAGCACGGCTCCTATTGCTTCATTATTAGCATCCGTATCCAAAATGAAATCTTTGTTAATCCGGAGGTAGGTCAAAATAGGAGAAGATGTCAAAGCCTGCTTTAGACTATTGAAAGATTTCTCACATTCATCTGTCCAATTAAAGTTTGATTTAGCTTCAGTTAATTTATGTAGAGGTTTTGCTATTGTGGAGAAATTTTTCACAAAACAACGATAATAGGTGCACAGTCCAAGGAAACTTCGGAGATCATGTATTGTGTCTGGACGAGGCCAATCAACTACTGCCTTAATTTTTTCTAGATCAGTTTTTAACTCCTTCTGCTGAAATAACATGTCCAAGGTAAGCAACTTCCTTTTGAAAGAACCTGCATTTCTTAAGGCTTAACTTAAAGTTGGCTTTTTATAGTCTCTGGAATACTTTAAGAAAGTTATTTAGATGCTCTTCAAATGTTCGCCCTACTATTACAATGTCATCTAGATACACTAAGCAGGCTTCAGATGATAGTCCACGTAGTACTGTCTCCATTAGTCTTTTAAATGTAGCTGGGTCATTGCAAAGTCCGAAAGGCATTACCTTAAATTGCCAAAGTCCTTGTCCAGTGGTGAAGGCTGTCTTTTCTTTATCTTCATGTCGGATCTCAACTTGCCCGTATCCACTTTTCAAATCCAATGTTGTGAATCATTGATTTCCGTTCAAAGCATACAGGGTATCATGTATTCGTGGTAAAGGATAACTGTCCTTTTTCGTGATTTCATTCAATTTCCTGTAGTCGACACAGAATCGTGTTGATCCATATTTCTTTTTAACAAGCACAATAGGCGAAGCCCAAGGACCTGACGATTCTTCAATTATTCCATTTTCAACCATTTCCTTGACTAGACACTCTGCTTCTTCTTTCATTGCAAGAGGCAAACGTCTTGGATATTATTGCTTGATTGGAGGATGGTCACCTATGTTAATTCTATGTTATGTCATACTGCAGCAGCCGACATCAGCATCGCAGGTCGAAAACAAGTTCTGGAATTCTTTTAAGTAACTTCTTTACTGCTCTTCGCTGTTCTTCTTTCAGTATTTCAAGATTTTCCAAAATTGATGGAAGATGTTGTGCTTCAGAAAATTCTTGAGGACGGGCGAAGATATCCACCACTGGTTCACACGTCGCAGTAACATCTCCTTTGTCCACAATCTTGGGTTTATTTTTCAGATTCAGAACTTGAACAGGTGTGGCTTCTCTTTTTAAATCAATGAATGTGGCTGCCACAAGGACACCTATCTGGGAGACTTGGCCAGGAAAGTCTGTTACGTCATATTTGAATTGTCAAGAAATTTCAGGAACTCCCTGCATAAGACATTCTGATCTCGCTGGTATAATAGTTCTTTCTTTTGCCAATACGGAACATAACTTTGAATATTGTACACTGAGTGAAAACAGAGGGATTTTCTCTCCTACTGTTCGTATCTCGTTCTTCTCCAGGTCTACAGTAAAGTTAAATTTTTGAAGAAAGTCTAGTCCGAGAATACAGGGATCGGTATTATCAGCTATGTAGAATCCGTGTTGAAATTTTCTGGATCCACATTCAGTTTGCCGTGTATTTCTGCCTTTTCACCAGTAACGGTATTTAAAGAAATGTTCAGAGCCATGCAAATAAGTTTCTTGGCCAAGTCTGTTCTTAAAAGAGTGACATTTGCACCTGTATCCACCTACATTGAACATGAGATATCACAAATAGATCCTTCGAAGTAGAGTTCATTTTTCTTTCCACAAAGTGTGGAGACTTTCAGTTTCTTTTCAGGGGCTTTATTCAGAAAAGGCAGCCTTTGCCCCGCAAGACAACCGTAAATTAGTTTTCCTGTTTGGAAGTAATCGTCTGGCACTCTCTCTGTACGTTCCCCTTTTTGTTCCGCCTCCAGCAAGTCACATTCAGGTTTCGTCGCGAAGTGTTCCTCTTTCCAGCAACACTACTGTTAATTAATTTTTCCAACCTATTATATAGAGATACAAATTTATCATCCCGTTCTCTAATGTTGTTATCCTCAATTTCTATTGATCTGACGTATCTAGATGTCTTCGACACAGTTCTCGCAGCTTCATATTTCATGCTATATGCTAGAGCTGATTTCAAGTCCTTGGCATCCATCAACCTCGTTGAATGTTGCATGTCTTCGTCTCTGATGGCGTCGACAAAGTACTGAACTGCTAGACTTTCCCAAACATCTAGAGAGGACTCAGTGTACGCCAGGCTCTTTAGTTGTTCATATCGGCGGCCAATACTTGAAGGCTTTTTCTCGGCTTCTGTCGTCTTGTCTTTAGTTGGGTTCTGTAAAACTGCGTGAGATGGCTGTCTCCAAATCTGGATTCCAAAGCGTTCTTGATGGTCACTATGTCCGTCAACTTATCAGGTGGTATTCCCTGAAGAACCTGTGCCGCTGATCCTCGGAGAGAGGCCACAAGTTGACTGGCTTTTATTAAAACCGTTCATCCGCTTGAAGAGCTGACGACATCGAACTGAGTCTTGAAAACGGTCCACGATGTTTGTCCGTCAAATGTCAAAGATCTGACTGTTGATCTGGCATACATGAGTTCTGGACTTGTCTGGAAATTGTTTGTCAGGTCCTCTAGTTCACTTATTCTCCTCTCGAGGTTGCTGATCTTCTCTTAAACTTCACTCTTTGACTCCTCGATCTTCCTTTGAATTTCACTCTCAACTTTGTCAATTTTTCCTTTCATACATTGGACTTCTATTTTTCCAGTGAATCCGTCAACCGTTAATTTCGTCAACTTGACTCTCGACGTGTACTTGGATCTGATTCTTTATTCCAGTCTCTCTTGCCCGGATCTCATCTCTTGTTCCAGTCTCTCTTGTCCGGATCGCATTTCTTCCTGTCTAGCTTTCATCATGGTGAGTAGCATCTCGAATTTTTCATCCATTGCTCTGGTCCAAGGCATACACAGGAAAATCTAAATCCCACTTCTGACAACAAATGCGACAAAATCGTCTTGTGTGTGTACGTGAATGCAGTCCAATAAGCAGGATTTAAAAAAAATAAAGCTCTTTATTTTACAAATATTCTAAACAAAGAAATGTAGCACAAGTATTAAAACAGCACTTTCAAAATAGCGGTTAGTGTTTTTTCAGCTCACCAATGTTCACTGCTGATCAAAATCCAATTAATTCTTCTTGGCTTGAGAGCTTGCTTTTATACTTTTTCAACAGGAAGTGGCGTAATCTCCAGAAAGTTCATGAAGCCAGTAGAAATAGGTTGACAGTTCAAGGTCTTTCTAGAAAATTCCTTTTGTCGCCAAAATGGTAGTCAAGATTAGCATCTCAGGGAAACAACTTTATAGCTTTGTAACAGAATTGCTAAGTGACAGAGATATTAATTTCTGGATTTTAGAATATACAGGGTGTCCATAAATTATCTTTACAACTTTAGATTTTAATAACTTAAAAACCATTAGTTGTTATCAAGTATAGTTTTGAACAGGTAAAAAAATAACTCAAAGTTATTTTTTGTTTTTCAGGTGATGCAGATTTGACGAAAAATGTGAACACCAAAGGAGAAAGCTCAGTGTGTATCTAGCCTGTTTCATAGAGACAAAGCCCAATATCCAATTGCAACAAAACTTTCGGACACAATATGGAAGAGAACCACCGTCCCGACCAACTATGCTTTAGTTTCTGAAGCAGCTGTACCTTGTAGGCATAAAGACATAACCTCTTATGCAAGACTTTGTGCAGTGTTGATCATGGCATTTCCACCTCTCTGGCCGCAGTACACACTGATTTTGTCGGACTTCTTGCAAACGCCTGCCGTACCTTGTCCAAGTTGGTGTCTGAAACAGATGGGCAACCTGCCTCCTGTTTATGGAGAACACTACCTGTTTCCATAAGTGACGTATACCAAGCCAGAATAGTTAGTTGGGACGGTGGTTCCCTTCCATACTGTGTTTGAAAGTTGCATTGCACTTGGATATCAGACTTTATCTCTATGAACCAGGCCACATACTGAGCTTTCTCCTGTGGCGACCACATTTTTCATCAAATTTGCATCATCTGGAAAACATAAAAACTTTGAGTTATCTTGTCATATGTTGAAGACCATTTGTTAATATCTTTTATAGTTTTGAAGTTATTAAAATCTCTAAATTTGTAAAGATAATTTTTGGACACCATATATTTCAAAAGCTAAAGATTAAAATAATTTTTTTTTCTCTAAATGATTTGTGCATGACATGATCATGAGACATTCAATCAACTAATTAATTATTATTGAATCTTATCTTTTGCTGTAAAATTTCTTTGATTTTTCAACCTTTTGAAAGGTGTTAGATATTTACTGCATTACTATATAATTCGGT
Organism: Araneus ventricosus; assembly: GCA_013235015.1. Taxonomy (NCBI): domain Eukaryota; kingdom Metazoa; phylum Arthropoda; class Arachnida; order Araneae; family Araneidae; genus Araneus; species Araneus ventricosus. The sequence goes on from BGPR01015411.1 coordinate 22,283, forward strand.
TTTGCTGTCTGCTTTATGCATTTAAAAGTGGTTGGATCTCCTTCTTTAATTCCGTTCCCCTTCTTTTATTTCTAAATAATCATCTTATATCATTTTTTTATGCATGACCCACAGGTTCCACTATATTGTCTCTAGATTTTTTTGATATCTCAACTTTTTTTGCAACAATTATTTTTAGTTTGCAAATTAAGCCTCATATATTTTCTAGAAATTTGCTGAACTTCTGGCTACCTCATAGTGAAGACTGGCCAATTAAAAGTATTTTTTAATTTACTTAACATTAGAGCTATCAATGGCCAGCAAATAGACTTCATTTATATGTAATTGACAACCTAAATGCCATGAAGGTTTCCAAAATGACCTGAATTATACTTCTGAGAACTAACAGTTCCTAATTAAAGTATTTAATACTAAATTGCACTACGAATCATGGAAATAATATTTTATTTGGGGGAGAGAGAGAGTATTAACTTGACAGGGTTCATACGCGTCCTTAAAAGTCCTTACTTTTACATTTAGTCCTTAAAAGTCCTTACAAATCCTTATTTTTATGCCCCATTTTTAAAAAGTCCTTGAAACTCCTTACTTTTTGCCACCTCAGCTAGAGCAAAATACATGCAGTATTTAGAAAGTGAAAGATCCAAAGAAAAGACAAAACAACTGAAACGAAAAGCTCTAGGAGGAAATAGATTTCTTTTTAAATGAAAAAAAAAAAATGTTCCAAACCAAATACACCAAACAAATGGGGAAGCAAATGATTTAGCTAATGAGGTTGAAAAGTCAAAGGACATAAATTATTCAATCGCATGAACTAAGAAAAACAATTATTGAAAAGAAATTAAAATTGATTACCTTGGGTGTAAAATTGAATGAAAAAAGTTTGGAATTAAAAGATATTTAAATTGATTACCAGTTTCATGATTTTTTTCATCAATTTATTAACTCATATTTTTAAGAATTTTTGTTGTGTTAAATTTGTAATGTATCTTCTATCTATGTTTTATATTATACTTTATCATCTAATAGGTTGAATTTGCAAAAATGAGACATTTTATTTAAAGATGCGTGCGGTAATTCGTTAAATTTATTCAATTTAGAGGTCCTTATTTTTTGGTTTTGTAAGTCCTTAAAAGTCCTTGATTTTCTTTTAAGGAAATGTGTACGAACCCTGCTTGAGTTCTTGAAGTATATGAAGTAATTGGTTTTATAATTGTGTTGCTCCACATCTAGTCATAAGAATTCTTGATGAGATATAAACTTTTTCTATATTTATATATCAATTTGCAAAAAGTTAGGTTTTATAAAAAGTTAAAAACCTGTTAAAGATATTTTGCTTTTGTAATATATTATAAAAAAAAATAATATTCTTTAAAACAAAAGAGTTATTTTTTCTGTGCATATGAATATCATGATTGTCTAGAAGATGTGCATTTTTATGTTAAATTCTTTTAGCATAAACTTATTTTAAAAATATGCTTAATAGAATTTGCGTGCCTAAATAAACAGAACTTTTGCTAATAATCATTATTTGTCTACAGTAACTTTAATGAAATTTTTAATTTATTAGTGATGGTTAGTACCTTTTTTACATCCAATTCTTGCAGTGCAATTTATATTAAAATTCATACTTTTGAAGTGCCTGTGTTGTAGCATTTATTTTCATTGTATTATTTATGAGCTTAAATTACATATCTTTTTATAGGGATTAAAAAGCCATGCTGTAACGATGTTTGAAGTTGGAAAATTATCTGACGAATCTCTTGAAAGTTTCTTAGTTGAACTGGAAAAGGTATCTAAAAATTTTTTTCTTTAAGCTTTTTCCCCACTTCCAGAGTTTCTTAGACATCGTAAAATTCCTTTCTTATTTTTGTTCTGGATTTTCTACCTCCTAAAGATGTGAAATGTTCATTTAATAGTTTTTAATGGCATTATTTATCCTCGATTGCATATAGTGAAATATTAAATGTCGCTTTTAATTCTTTTTTGTAGTAGGATTGCTCTCTTCCATTATAATGGGAAAATTAAATTAAATTTTTTTCTCCAAAATACAGAAAAAAATAGATCGAGATATTGCTATAACTGTTTACGGAAGAATACTAAACCAATAACAAACATCTAAAAATATTGCAGTGCCATGTACATCTTATGGGTCATGGAAAAACCAATTATTAAATTACATGATTGTTTCTTCACAAAATTTTTTTGTTAAAATAATCTTTTGAATTAATAAAATTAATTGGTGTGTATTATCTTGAGGTTTCTTAAGCACATTTATCAGTAGATAGTCATTTTTTTTATACTTTAGAAATGTTGTAGTAAAAATGAAGGGTATATGTTCAAAGAGTAATAAAATTTTCTTCTTCTCGTACAATGCTGCAAAAATGTATAGCTGTTCAAAAGTTCTATGCCATTAGATATTTGTTTTATTCTACTATTTTAATAATTTTTGTTTCACTTGCAGTGTCATGTTTTAGTTTAATTAGTAAATCCCTGAAATTATATTCTTCATAATCTTGCTGATTTATTTGATTCCATTTTTATAATGAAATTAATTTATCAGTATATGTTTAGAGGCAATAACTGGTTATCAAGAATCATATTTAGTTTTATTGAAAATAGTTTGTTTTAGCCGTGCTACCATTTTTCTGTGGCAGCTACTATTTTTCAGTGTGGTCAACTATTTTTCAGTTTTTTTTTATATATATGATTGTTAGCCCTACTTAAAGAACCATTTTAAATTGAGCTTTGTAATATTCAAAATTATCTTAATGGTCTTAAAAACTAATAAATAATCTTCAGTATATATATCTAAGTCAAAGTCAGGTTCCTATGAGTTCTTCAATGGAAAGACTATGAGTTTGTTTGATTTGGTGTATTATGCTCAGTGCTTGAGATTAGCTTTAAAAAATCATCAGTACTTTCCTGGACATCAGACAAAAGGAGAGTGAAAAAGAATCCCAGATTCATCAAAATTTTAATAAGCTTTAATGACACATGCAAGGAGACATGCACAAAAATCTAAAAATAAGAGATTGAGCAAAAAGTCCTGTATTTCAAAACCAGAACATTGACAAGTGTAGCCTAATATGCAAAGTTACATTGGCTCCATCTTCTTCCAAATTATCAAATACTGGATGGAATTGCAACGATAACCCAAGTGTTCACAATACATGAGCACAGAAAATAAATTCCATTATATACTATATTAAAGGAATTATTTAATGTACTATAATTAAAATTCACAACAATTAAGTTGGCATGAGATAAAGGAAATTAAACATAGAAAATATCTTATTTAAAGATGTAACTGAGTGTGTCTTCATTAAATGAATAAAAGTGAGACAATAAAAATTTTTTATAATTATTTACTTAAAACATTCTGCAGACACACACAATTACGAAAACACACAAAACAATTAACATAAAAAATGATTAAGCAATTTAAGAAAGACAATGTTTGACATGTAAAAAGTCAATCTCACCAGGCAATGTCCGCCAAGTCTCTGCTAGTTTATAGTAGTGTCTGATAGGTGGCTTTTTGACAGAGAGACTTATTGAGTTGGTGTAGGCCTGTATGTCGGCATTACAAGGATAAATACAGTATGAAATAACCAAGCTGTGGTGGTCCGTCGATAGTTCTGGTGACTGTACCATCATCACTCTTATAAAAATTTCGCTACTTATATTTAAAAGCTATGAAATAATAGTCTTTAAAAATAGAAATATTCTTTAAAGTGAATCTAAAGTCTATAAATTTTTTATTTAATTGATTTTTATTGCTCGACCAAATTTTAATCATTACACATGTTTTAAATTCTAAAAAGTTGATTAATAATTGTGTTTCTGTAAACAGGGTGGCCACCCGACCTGGAAAACCGGGAATAGTCGGGGAATTTCGGGAGACCGGGAAAAGTCAGGGAAATTTATTCTAAACCTGGAATTTTTTTATTTTGATAATTCTTATTGCAGGCGACAATTCGCTGATCTTTTTTTATAAATAGAATGAAACACAGTTGGCAACCAATGAAAATCAGTCATTTACTGACAGTCGAAAACGAATGCCATTCATGTTCATGTAAACACCTCGCCCATTTAAATTTCCAAGGGACCGAAATTTCGGCTATCAGTCCAGTCAACGAAGGGTTTGAAAAAAACATTAAATCATATAGTTTTGAAAATTGGTACACTTGTTCGTTAGGGGCTTCTGATAAACATACTAAAAGTCCCCAGTCCTGGTGGGTAAGCTCATGGCGCCATCTTGGATTTCATCCCCCTTTTTTAGTTATTCCAGAATATCTCGAAAACTATTGAGTTTTCAAATTACAACTGGTTTAGCAAATTAAAGAGTGTAAAATTCCGTACAAATACATGCTTATATTTTTCTTCCAGCTTTAATTGTTTTCCAGATAATGGATCTCAAAGGTTGCTGCTATCTTGGATTTCATTTCTCCCTTTTCTGAGTAACTCGAAAAGTATTCAATTTTCAAATCTTAATTGATTCAATAAATTAAAAAGCATGAAATTCCTTTCAAATATATACTTTTATTTTTCTGCCAGCTTCAATAGTTTCGCAGATAATGGGTCTCAAAAGTTGTCGCCACCTTGGATTTCATCCCCTTTTTTAGTTTCTCTTGAATATCTCGAAATCTATTTAATTTTTAAATAACATGCAGTCAGTAAATTAAAGAGAGCAAAATTCCCTACAAACGCATGCTTTTTTTTTTTTTTTAGTTTTAAGGTTTTCTGTTTTAATGGATTTAAAATTTTAAAATCTTATTCGATTTTATCCCCCCCCCCTTTTTAGTTTTTCTTAACTATCACTGAAACTATTAAATTTAGAAAATAAATAAATAAAAGCATGCATTGGTGGGAATTTTACGATCCTTGTTGATTTAATGTAATTGAAAATCAAAAAAAAGGGGGGGATAAACGTGATGAATCGGCAGATTTTAATCCATTATCTCGGAAACTATTAAATAAAAGAAAAATAAAAGTAATGTGTTGAGGAATTACAACTCTTTAATTTGTTGACATGTAATTTGAAAATTGAATATATTTCTAGATATTCAAGAGAAACTAGAAAAGGAGATGAAATCAAAGATGGCGAACTTTGAGACTCATTATCTGGAAACTATTAAAGCTGAAGAAAAAATAAAATGGTTTTGGAAATTTATGCTCTTTAATTTGTTTAATCAATTGTAATTTGAAAACTGAATATTTTCGAGATACTCAGGAAAAACTAAAAAGGAGGATGAAATCCAAGAGGGCCAATGAACTCACCCTTCAGGAACGGGACTTTTAGTTATGTTCATAAAGCCTCAATGAACATGTGTGTACCAATTTTCAAAACATATGAGAATGTTTTTCACCCCCATTTGGACCTTGTGACTGGACTATATGAAGGGATGAGATTCTTTCTGCTTTTTCTCGAATTTCCGCATTTTTAGTATTTTGAAGAAATTCCGCTTTTTTTTTTGTCTTTTTTCTCTCAAAATTCGTTTTTTTACCTCAAAAATTTGTCTTTTTCTTCCGAAAATTCCGCTTTCACACAAAGAAAAGAAACCTTCCTATCTTCCGTTTCTCAAGAAAATTCTGGGAAAAATATGTCTAACTGATGCTTAACTCCACCGGCTAGGAATAGCTGATTCATCTTCTACTGACGAATCAACATTATATCAGCAAGTCTACAAGGATGAACATTCCAACATTCAGTGCCATCTAAAGTATTAAATATCACCTTTTGCAGAAAACAAAACCTCTGTGAATATTACAAAAAAATAAAAAAGATTTTTTTTGCATTAACATGTTGAAAAAAAATAGTTGGAAACTATGTCATCTTGTTGGGCACAAGATGAAGGAAATAAAAAATGGAAAAAAAAACAAATAAATAAACTATATAAAAAAGAACTCCTGTCAAAACAGGAGCTAAAAGCTGTGTGAAATGCAACAAAAAAAGCAGAGAATGAGACATAAATAAAAAAAATAACATGATTTACCTAGGCATTCTAGAGATGTGTGGTCCCGATAATTATGGTAATTAAACAGAGAGATACTAATGAAGACTGTGAAAACTTTAGTCTCTACTGAAAATAAGCAGAGGATGCAAACACATCCTTATTGAAGAAAAATCTGTCAAAGATAGGAGCCCCCAAGGGGTAAGCGTTAATGGAGACTTGTTACCAACAAAAGCATACAAATAAAAAAAAAAATGTAAGAAAACCATTTCTTTAACAATTAAAGAAATGTTTCAAAGGATTTCAAATAACAATAATGCTAAATGAATTGTTATTGTAACTGTACAATGTCTGAACTCTTGCTTTATAAGGTGCAAAATCATTGTGCTGTTACTTTTGCAAAAATGTATAAAAATAAAAGAAATAAAACAGAAATCAGTATATGATACATTATTATAATTTATAAAGAGCTAATACACTTTACATAATTGCATGAAGCAAAAGAAATTATTTGTCCTTATTTTTATTTATTTTTTGAGCTAACTTTTATCAAAAGGCTATTAAATATAATTCTTCTCGGATTTCTGTTGGGTGTATGTTGAATCTCAGTGATGTACAGGTGGTAAATATGTTTTAATGTCTAATTTTGTATTTTCTGATGCACTTGATGATGTGTTAAACTTATTTGTTAACTTTTAATGTGAATGATTTAATAATAATTTAATATTCTTTTTCTTATTTATGCATACCGAATTATAAATAATTAAGTTATTAATTATTATAGTGTAATATTTTCATCATGTTGCGTGTTCTAATGTTTTACTTCTTAAAACATCTGTCGCGTATAAATTATGGTACAAATGTTTTGCTCGCGTATGATTTCAGTCTTTTTGCTTTTTTGCCAATCTCATCCCTGTGAACAAAATCACATTCCTTTTTGGTAGTTAAATTAGATGATACTTCTTGAGATGAAAATCTGTTATGGGCACACAGAGATCGTTAGTTGGTAATAACATTTAATTAATATATAAAGGGTAATTTACAAGGGGGCAAGGGATAACATAGAATCGTGGAACATCTGATGCCCGTGTTAATCCGTCGTGCGGCAAAAGGGAAGTGTGCAGCCAGCCTCAACTGTGTGAACATCGTCTGTGATGACATCACTTCTGCTCATTCTCATTAGCGGAGAGTGACATCAGCTCACGTGTAATGGCGGTAGTTGCATCAGGCGGGGATTTACCTTTCCACACTGTTGTATAATCACACTCGGATATGGAAGAAGAACCGGGATGTGGCTATATGTCCAAGAGATTCAGGTAGCTTACGAGATCGTAAATTTCTCTTTATCTGTCTACAAGTTAGCATCCACACTACTGCCGTCTTTTATGATGATGTAATATCAAATAGGAGTTATACCAGAATTAGTTTGTTTTTCCATTTCTGGAGATCTTTTCATTGAATTATAAAGTATATGAAATTAGTGCTAATATTTTCTTTCGCCATTTTGTTTGTTTATTTTGTGTATGTTTTTTTTCTCTGATTGTTTGGAAACATTATGATTACAGATCATTTTGATAAATTATGGAATTTTCAAAGTATGGGACTGCCGTTATCCATACATATAAAAGAACAATTTTTTTTAGTGTTATGTATGCATGTCGGTTTTTTTTTTCGTTCTTTACACAGACCCAGATCTTTGATATATGAGATCAAATTTAGCAAAGTGATGGATTAGCACAAGAGGGGAGTTGACGCCACAGTAATTTTTTTTTTAAAATTCAAATTAGATTTTTATTTATTTAATTTTAAATGGTAAATTCAGGTTTTTCCCCCATTTTCGCGAATTTTATTTTTCTCTCTTTTTTGTATTTGATGTTTTATTTTATTTATTTCTCTTTATATATTGTCCATTTTGAGCCGTATTGGAGGAAGTCTGTTGGAATAAAAAGTTGCTTTTTTTTCTTTTGCAAACTATTCTATTCCATTCGTGTGACAGAATATTATGCTTCTGTGTTTTAATTTATAAACATCAGTAAAAAAATCGTTTTCTTACATTTTTTTTCTCTGCCTTTTTTATTTTATTTTGCAACATATATTTTTATTGAGATTTTGATCGTCCTAAAGATTTTTTAAGTTTATATTTTTAATCGGAAAAACCTGGAAAATTTGGTGCAGTAGACTTGTTCATTGTAAAGATGTATTAGTTATTTTATGGTTTATTGTTTAAAAGTTTTAAATAAATGTTCTTTTTTCCAACATTTTGCTCTTTTATTCAAACTATACTGACTTGAATGAATGTTTAGTATGGCCAATGTGCAGCTGATTTTTTTTCCCTATGGTTGATGGGCTACCTCCGAAAAAAGTCAGGGAAATTTTTTATAAAACCTGGAAATGTCAGGGAAAAGTCGGGGAAACTGAAAGAGCAAAAATGATGGCCACCGTGGTAAATTTTATTTTAGATAATAGAATTCTAGAAATTAATCCAGTTAACTTGAAAAAGAATGGGTGAATTTGATTTTAATGTTAAGTCTTTTTTTTGGGATGGGGTGGGGGGTAAATCAATACTTTTCAGTCTTTTTTTTTTCCACTTCATATATCCATATTTTTAAATAGAATTTTGGTATTATAGGTGACTTTCTATTTATAATTTTGTTGTCTTATGGTTGTTGTGTAAAATCAATGAAAATTGCAATAGATTGCTGATGTTGGCGAAGGTGAAGCTCGAAGATATTTTGACCATGCTTTAAGCCTTAGAGATACTATTGTGTTTCTTCGCCGAAATCCAGAATTGATGGCATGCACTGATGAAAACAAGAATGGTTCTGCAGGCTTGGGCTTAGATTTGCTTCGTTGTGAAAGTTTACAAAACCTAGATCAAGAAACTTGCTCCCGTCTTTTGAATAAAAACTACAGGTAATGACAGTTTCTCTTTATCTATCTTTAGATTTTCTTCTCTTAGCTATTTTTTACTATATGTTGTATACATGAGTTGCATTCATACTGATATTTTAGCAGAAAAAATCATTTCTAAAAATTTCTTCATGTTTTTCAAGCTTACTGATATCAATGGCTCCTCTCACAAATGAGATCAGACCAGTTAGCAGTTGCACTCCACCTCATCTAGGACCACCTATACCAGAAGTACATCAAAATTTCAGCATTAAGTATTTTAATTTTAACTTTGAAAACTTTCTTTGAAAATTTATTGCATATTATAATATTTCTCATCATTTGAGCAAAAGCAAATTAGATACAAATCAGAGGTTGTAAAGTGACTCAGTTTTAATAGTACTTCATATATTCAGAATGGAGTAGCATATTGTAGCAAAGTTGTTAAATAGACAAAAGTTCTAATATTGAATGTGTTATTAATATGTTATTTATATTTGATCATGCATAGGTTATTTATGAAATATTGCATTCTATGAAATTGATTTTTAGGCATAGAAATGATACTTGTAACATGCTAAGTAACTTTATGTTCAAGTTTCTTCATTCTGAGCTAAACAATGTTTTTAATCAATCAGAAATTTTCAGCAAAATTTGTAATTGTGAGAGATTAACTTGTATTGTTTTTACTATTTCTTTGTTGTCATAGATTCAATATTTATACCAGTAATACTTCTAAATAGTCATACAAAGAAATAAACAAAATTTCATTTTATCGTGGAAACTTTATTAAACAAATAGAGGCATTAATATGAATCTATAGGATGTTTAAAAAAAAACATTGGAGTTAATATTAAGATGTGTTAGTACACACCAGAGCAATTTTCATTATGGAATACATAGTCTGAAATTAAATGCAGAGGTCCAGGATTATGAAATCAGGAGACAAGATGAAAACCCATCATTGATGTTTGAGTTATAAAACCAAGTTTAATAATGAGAAACAATAACTATTTGAATGAGTGACTAGCAACGGTAATAATGCATATGAAATAGCAGCATGGGTGAGTTTGATGAGTACTCTGGAATGCATTAGGTATACCACATACTTCCACAGCAGCAGGAAAAAGTCCTGTGATGATTCCTCTCTTATTCAAGGGAAATTTCACAAAAGGGACTCTTGAAATTCTTGCCCCAAAAGAAAGACACGTATATATAATTATAGTGTTTAAGCTGCAGATTCACCTCGTCTAATCTGTTGGCCTGTAAAGAGCAAGATAGTGCCACACCTCTTCCCAAAATGGGCTGATGCTTCATTTCATTAGAATCACATACATTATTGGATGTCTGTTTTAAGATCCTCCAGCAGTTTGGTGGCAGCACACCCTGCGGAGACATAGGGTATTTTTCTCTACCAAGGTGTTCTGGCAGAAGCTACAGTCCTCTCAGATGGTCAACAATGATTCTTGCCTAAGCTTTTTGCTCATGCTTGTGTGGAATCGCACATCCCCATGTATATTCATCATGAGTGTTATGTTCATTCAGAAGTACATTCATCTATGAAAACTATATTTGCGGCAAAATTGGGATATACTGTATTATAACCTAGGTGGGTGAAGTCTATTCGTCCTGTAATGTGAGCTGTTGGGTAAATTGGTAATTCCCTAAAAATAGAGAGGGAGAAGTTTTAATCTTTCTGTCTTATTTATTTGGTTTTGAAGCTTTGATCTATTTGCAAATTTGTTAAGCAGTAACCAATCATGAAAAATATATCTGAAAATGCATATTTAAATGTGGACATTTGGCATGGTTGAAGCAGTTGTTACTTAGTATAGGCAAGGATTTTTTAAATTTTTGTAGACCCTCATAGGAAGATCTTCCATGAAGTGCTTTCTATACACCATTAAAACTGTACAGCAAGGAATAAAAAGTGTCAACAACTTCTGATATGCTGTGTACCTCTAAAAATATCATTCTGTGTTTAAACATGGTTATTTCTCATTTCGCTGTCAATGTCAAGTTAGTAAATGTTTCACAAAACATTTATATTTTAAACAGACAATACTTACAGCAATCTGACTTTTTTACACCCTTTTTTAATGCCATGCGAACACAATTTATAAATTTACACACTGCTATTCTGCGAGTTTCATGGTTTCATTGTATATATTCTACATTTTATTTATTTTTCAAACCATACTTCTAAAACTGTTTTTCTGAAAAGTTTTTAAATTATAAGGATTTTTTAAAAATATATGTAGGCAAAAATGAAGCAATTAGTATATCTTATACTTACTTTCATTATGTTTCAAGAGCCACTAACTGCACAATGTTGCAGACTACTAATATAAGATTTCAGTTTCATGCTGCTTTTTATGGATTGTTATTGATGTTTTTCTTGTTTCTCTTTCAAATATGTAGGTCAGTTCAGTTTGGTTTAAACTTTTTATATACTCTTTAACAAAATGTGGTCCACCGTCCCTACTCTTAACTAAGGGAACAAGACTTCGAATTTTGCCAAAGATTTTTAGAGTATGTATTCTTTTGATTTGAATTCATCTTAGTTTCACTAATATATTATAGTTTTATGATAATATGTAATGTTTTCTTAAATAAGTAGTTTAAGTTCAATATTTTTATCATGTTGATATTATCTCTTGTGTTCTTTTAACTGTGAGAAAATTTATAGATTTAAGTATTTATAGTTATAAATTAAAGTAATAAATATGAAAAATCTTATGAACTTTCTCCCAAATTTTGCTATATTTTTAAAAAAAATATTCTCTTTGAAAAAGGTAACTTAATTTGCAATGGTGTGTGGTGGTTCTGAAACCTACTGAAGCAGTCAAACTTTTAGTATAAACACAATAATTTTAGCACACTTAGCAAGCACAATATTATTCCTTCAAACTTCACAAATATATAATAGGGACAGGTTGCAAAATTGGGACCACTTCAACAGTTTTTAATATACTGTGGTAAAGAAGTAATTTTAATAAATATCGAGTAGCAATTTTTTTTGTAATTTATTTATCTTCAAAGGAATGTAATTCACTTTTCATGAAATACGCTTTAAAGTAGGAAGACAACAGCTTAAAAATTGTGTAATTGTCCAGTTAAGGAAAATCACTGCCCTGATTGGACTACTAGTTTCCCAAATTGGGCCACCAATTTCTTTAAGCACAATTAAAGCAAAAATATTTTTTTGATTCTCAATTTCATTCCAGCACACAATATATGAACCCAAGCATGACAGTTTATGCACTATATCAGTTCTTCATCTTCCTTTGTACTTACACTCGTGTCCAAAAATAATGCACAGTTTTGAGGATGCTACAAAATAGAACTTAATATGGATACTATGGTTCGCAATCAGTTGCTAAGAATCGTGGGACATACTATCATCGAAGCTCATAACACAGTGGTATTCGGTCTGAGGGCAAGTGGGGACAGATCTGCAAATTGATGAGACCGAAATATTTTGGCCCACCCTGCAATCACAAAGCTGATCGCAGTGAAACTTAGTATATAGACTCATTATATGTCATAATATTTGCATGAGTTTTCAGATGATACCGCGACTACAAATGTTGGAGGAAGATATAAAGATTTTCTTAAAAACTCTACAAATTTTCGATCGCGTTTTTTGCCTTATAACATGCTGATTATTTGCTTATATTATACGAAACTTACAGAAAAATGACAATCTGCTTATGAGAATTTAAAAATTTGGGAAAATTTTAGAACGTAGAGAAAAATAGTGGTATTAATAAATAATATTTTTACTGTTGCATGCTGAGGCAAGTAGTAATCTTTTCTTTCACTAACTTGCAAAGTACACTACATAAAATTTCAGTTCAGTAGTCATTCAGAAAGATATTAGGCATTTAAATTTGGTAATTTGACACTCTATGAAGGTCTCATGATGAGGACCATGCACAAGATGAGAATTTATCAAGATTGAATCTTAGAACTGTAATAGCTGATTTTATGAAAGTGATGACATCCTGAATACTTCATGTATGCTTCTAAGTTAAATACATTATTTGATCACTTTTCAATCTAACTATTAGAATTCAAGTTTGATAAATTTCAAATTGTCATGGTCTCTCATCCATTAATTCTGATTACTGAATTGTGCCGCAAATTTAAATGCACAATCTCTTTCTACGAATACTAATGAACTGGTTTATATAGTTGGCTTTGAAGTTATGAAAAGAAAAATTACACTCCTGGCATGCACAGTAAAATATTTATACAACTTCTCATATTTTCTCTAATGTTCAACAAAATTTTGTGCTTTACACTCTCTTTTTCACATTTTTGTAGTATCACATTGCAAATACAACTTAAGTTAGTAATAATATTTAAACAAATAACTCCGGCATGTTAGGAGAAAATAATTGTGGTTCAGAAAAATGGCTGTTCGTATCTCCGAACATTATATTGTCAATTCTATCACAATATAACACTGTTAATGCAACTGAAATTGCTTTAACTCCTCGTTATCGAGCTTTCTGGCAGAAGTGGGAAAACCATAATTGTCATTCTCAATTTGTGTCTCTAATTGCTAACCTCAGGACTGAATTTCATAGCATAATGTGACTTCACGATAATATGTCCACAATTCTTGAACATGATTTGAGCTATGTCACATAACTCCAATTTGGCTCTTCTAAAAATTGCGATACTTTTGTTAGTGCAGTAATACTAGATCAGTCATAACAGTTTTGCTTTTCTGAGATGGGCATTCAGTGTCTTACTTATTTGTCACTATGATTTTTTTTTTTTTTGCTTTGACTTATTCCACTACAATTTATAAAGGGCTACTGATGATTAAAACTGCTTTCGGGCTATCATTTTAATTCAGGTCGTGCATTGATTTAAACATTTCACTTGTTGGCAGACTTGTTTGTGATCAAATCTGAGCTAACTTTTTTAGAAAAAAAATTCCTCTGGCTAATCTCAAAACTTATTAAAAAAATTATTACGAAATGTACAAGTAAACAGAAGTTTTGTATCTGAGAATATAATACTATGTTTGGTTACTTATTTAAGCAGTGTAGGAATTATAGTGTTTTGAAAAATATTTTATTGATTATCTAAATACTTGTTCTCTAACTATATCCAGTAGCACTTTCTTTTTAAAATATGATTTTCATAAACCATATTTACATTATTACAGAGTTTGATGGTTAATTTTATAGTCAAATAATTAATACATTTAGGAAGTTAGCTGAAACCAATCCGAGTTTGGGTGGCAGTCAAATTTGATCCAATTCTTCCTATATATAAAACTATCCCCAAGATTTAAAAGAAAAGCTGAACTTCAAAATAATAGCTGTGAAAAAAGCTAAAAATAAACTGAATGGTGTTTGTGACTGGCACTATCACTCAACACTTAAGGATGCAAGCTTCTCTAAAGTACATCATTCATAAAAATTTCTATTTTTCTTTCTGTCTAAATGGGATGCTCTACACCACTCTGAAAGGAATCCCCATGATCAGAGTGAGCATCGAAGGCAGAAATGAAATAAACTCAGACTGATTCAAGCATGAATCATTTGAGTCACTTTAAATTACATCTTACGAAATATGAATGGGAAGCTAAGAATATAGTCACT
>BGPR01015412.1:2397-32542 GCA_013235015.1 Araneus ventricosus
GATCCGATTTTCTTCTTTAAATCATTTTATCGCATACTGCACTGTAGAATGGGATAAATTAACTAATTTATCGGTATTCCGAACTGATTTACCACTACTGTGATGAAAAATAATCAATTTTCGAATTCTGATTGTTGTTTCTTTACGAGACGATAATTTAAATCATGAATTAATCCGAAAATATTTCAGTGTACGAAGACTTTTGTGAGATAAAGTTTTTATTACTTTTTGATTATTGATTTCTTAAAAATAAAGTTTTACTATGTTTTTAAAATATTTCATGTAGTTCTGTTAAGAATATATTATATATCTTATTATTAAATACCTATTCTGAAATATTAATTTTAATTAATGGATAGAGCCTAATTTCATTGAAAATCGTAAGTGTACGAACAGTTTTGGGAGCCACTGTATATGTTGTAAATTGATTTAATAAAATTTTCAGCATGTATTCTATTGGCATCAACAGACATTGGAGCTTCAGTCTTATTCTCAAGAATTTTAGAGGCCAAAATTTAATAAAATTTTCAGCATGTATTCTATTGGCATCAACAGACATTGGAGCTTCAGTCTTATTCTCAAGAATTTTAGAGGCCAAAATTGGGTATGTTGCTTAACGAAACACTTGGTCTTTAAGAGTTAAATAGTTAATATTTTATTAATAAAAGACATGAAAATGTTTTCTTCCAGAGAAACAACGTGTATATTTGCTAGTTAATCATGTTTACCACCTAAGGAAAATTTTCGAGGAAAATTAATCGTTCATTAACGATTATCTAATAATTAAGTGCTTAAAGTGCTATAGAATTAAGTTCTTAAATGTCAAATGATTAAGTCAGATTAAGGTCAGCAATCTTCGCTTATTTACTGACTGTAGTACTTATAATTGCTGAAATCGTCGGTTTTGTTTGGGACTTACTTGTCAAAATATTTACGAAACACCTAAGGCAAAGTTTCCCGAAAAAATCAGCATTGATGGACGTTGTTAAGAATGAGTTGTGTCATTTGTATTTCACTAACGAAACCAGGTACGTTGCTAATGAACTTAATAAAATCAGTTTTTAAAAATAAGATTTTGATAGTGTGCTAAAAAATGTAGAAACACTTGAGTTTTAATTATTTTCTACCTTAAAGTTTTGATTCAGAATTCATTATTATAAAACATCATTGAATCCTGAAATCCAATTTTTATAATTTTATTGCAAAATGGTGTGACTTGTATGGATTCAATATTTACTTATTTTAACCTATTAATTGAAAGTTGATTTTTAAAAGTTTTAAAAAATGTATTTTCATCGAGAATACACAAGTGTACAAAATTTTAAAAATATTGCAAATCAGGAAGTGAGTAAAAAAGGCAACAAGATCAATATCAAAATCTCAATACTCAGTTTAACGTAATAAAATACCATTTTTAACTGCATATTGCATATAACTAATTAGGATTTCATTCACTGAACTATACCAATTAAGTGAATAATCGACCTGTAATGAGATGTTTTTGTAGTATCCTTCCCAATGTGTCACTGTAAATATACCATTTGAATATAATGTTACAAAGCTATAGAGTTGTTTCCCTGAGATTCTGATCTTGGCGACTTGGCGATAAATTTGGCAATCTTGGCGACATATTTGGTGGCTTGGCGGCGAAGTTGATGACTTTGGCGACAAAAGGAATTTTTAGAAGGACCTCGAACATTCAACCTATTTCTACTGGTTTCACGAACTTTCTGGAGATTACGTCACTTCCTACGTAATGAAGTCACTTCCTGTTGAAAAAGTATAAAAGCAATCTCTCAAGGCGAGAATAGTTAGTTGGATTTTGATCAGCAGGCAAGCTGGTGAGCTAACAAGAAGCCTTTGAGGGCTGTGTTGAGATTTAATGGTAGTCTCTGTTGTGAATTTTTACAAGTGCTGTTTTAATCTTGTGCTACGTTTCTTTGCTTATAATATTTGTAAAATAAAGAGCTTTATTTTTTATAATGCTTATTGGACTGCATTCACGTACACCCACAAGACGGTTTTGTCACAATATACATGTGTCAAGAAAATGCGCAATATTTCTCAACTAAAAACGGATATTTCTTAATCTATTTAACATCTAATATAAGCGTGAGACCGCATATTCCCACCAGATGTTAATAAAAACTAAAAAAATTCGTTATTGTTTGCGAGAAATTGCGTATTTCCTTCCTCTTTGAAATTTCAAAAAAATGCTGTTGCTTGTTATGCGATGATATATGAAAAGAATTTAAAAACTCTTCATTTCAATCTTTGAGTATCATTCCAGTTTGTCACATTTTATTTCACTAATGATATAATTTTTATGATTTAGCAATTAAAACTACAAATTAGCAACATGTAATACAGAGGGTGACTACACCTTTTTAGAACGATTTCGGGGCCGTTTAATTAATGTTTAAAATGTAAAGAATATTTTTTTAAATGTTCGATCTGATAGGCTTTTGTCTGGATTACAAGTCTGCATCGTGATTTCCATGATAGAAGGACTTTTCGTGAAATTTCCAGGGATATTGATTTTCAATCCTCTTACACTACTTTCCAGAGTCCATCAATCGTGGTGGGTTTGCGCTTAAAATGAGCTCTTTTCAACAAACCAAAGGCTCAATAGTCCTTAGGTGAAACGCCAGGGGACTTCTCAGGAATATTTTGAAAAAGTATATATGCAATACTTGTATCAGTCTTCATTTTTTCAAAGAATGTAGTAGCACTTTTCGAAATATGACTTGCAGCTTTGTCTTGATGAAATTTAACTCTTTGAAAGTCATTGGGATAAAGAAATAGAATTTCTTCTGTAAATATCGGACGTAAAACTTTCTCTCGATAGTGCGTTGAGTTGATTTTAACATTTTTTCCACTCTTCTTATTATTAATTTCCTATTGTAGGAGATCCCTGCGACAAAATTAAAACCCTTTACTGAAACTTACTTTGAACTTACGGAACCAGGTTTGTACATTTTTTTCTCTTCGTTTTCGATAGTCAATAGACCTATTTTTATTGCAGTCATTTAGGTAAAGCCATGCTTCGTCAAGGGTCAAAATGTCTTTCCATTTATCTCCTGTTAAATAGTCTTCATACAGGGTTCTAAAAACTGTTCTGAGTTGAGCCACATGCCTCGGCAAAAGCAGGTGAACATTATGCTGTTTAGTTTTCTTAAGTTAATCATAGTTTATTATTTTATATATTGTTGCTACAGATGTATTTGAAGACTTTGCAATTGATTTCTGAGTCGGCGGATTTTCTCTTGTTACTAGCAATTTCACTTTAGAAATATTTGAAACAGTATTACCTATTTCAGGGATTCGTTTGGAGTCTTCTTTCCATGTAGAAGTAATGATTGACGGTTTTTCCCTTTCCAATTAATGTTGCTTATTTTGCAATTTTAATACCATGCATTTAACACCGTTTTTGAATTATGGAATAGGAATATTTCTCTTTGGAAAACAAAAAAACATTCTTCAATCCACAGCTTGTTTACATCCGACATTTTGAAGTAGAAATAAATTTAAAAGTAGCAGACAATATTTCTCATTTCAGATAATAAGCTGTTGCCAGAAATTTCTATTCCAACACATTTTTAATTCTTTATCGAAATCGTTCTAAAAATGTGTAAATACCTCTGTATTTAATTTCTTATGTTTATTAACTTTAACTAGTAACATGTTATATCTAATTAAGCTAAATTGCTCTTAATTAAATTTCATTACCATACCTTAATTAATACCATGGGACTCTATACTAATTTGGCAAAATCTTGGCATTTTGTGTTTCATTTATGAAACCAAGTACCCTGTTAAAAATAGTTTAAGCCAAACATTTTTAATAGATGGGTATTGGAAAGAAAAAGTTAGGAAAAATGGTTATAGTATTATTCAAACTGATAATCTTGTTTTTTAATTCTAATCTTGCTCCTTAATCTCTTTTCTAGACTTTTCGGCCTCCCAACAATAAAAGTACCCTGTCTGGGAAGCAGCTTTTACAGAGTGGATCCACCTTCTACAATTGAGAGAAAAATGAAATGCATTCATTGTATGTAGTTATCGTGCGGGTTTTTTCCTTTTCTTTTTTGACGTAGATTTACGTCTCTCCATAATAATGGTCTAATGGTGTGTCGGGAAAGAAAAAAATTATGACTCTTTTCGTGGCATTTTTAAACGCTTATAGCTCCGCAACCAAATAACATAGAGAGTTGGTTTTGGTTTCATTTAACAAAGAAAGGTGGATATCGAAGATTCCAAAATAATTTTAGAATTTGTAATTACGGTTTATTCACAGTCAAGATGCAAAGTAAGTAAAGAATAATAGTCACTATATAGTAAATAGTCACATAGAGCTACTTTAGTCACAGAAAGTCACAGTTGATTAAGGTAAGTAAGTCTACGCCCCTCAGTCACAGCGGACGTTTCGCAGAGACAGCCTCCCGTCGAATTTTTGACTAACTCTTAAGTTATACGTGCTTTTACATATTTCGTTGAATGTGCACTTGTTAATGAGGGCTAAAAAACAATTATGCGGTAACTATGTAACTATAATTCAGAAAACTAGTTCACATCAGCCTTGTTGGGGGGGGGGGAGGATAGACCAGACAGTTGTAGATAAATATCCCGGAATATAGAGATTCGAATTGAGAGCCATACATTCTGCATTTCCGAGCGAAAGAGACATTCGCCCGACGAAATGGCGCGTTTAGCTATTAAGTTGATTTAAATATCAACCAGTTTACAGTTAAACAAAGCTGACTTTAATGGGGAAGGCCAATCTGAATGTGTTTATTGCTCTCTTTGAAACAGTCAAAAAATTTAATAAAAAAGTTTTTAAAAAAGCAGTTTCATTAGTGAACTAAAAATTTGAATTATTTCTATTTTAATTATTTTTCCATTTTTATCATTAATTTATAATTCATAGTAATAAATACTAGTAGTTCTGTGAGTAATGGCTTTCGCGTCCAAAAAACACTGTTATATTTCAAAGTCCTCAAATGCGTTGCCATTTTTTCGAATGTGAATTATTTGCACTAGTACAAGAATAATACTGCTTTTATCAGTGATAAACAAATCAAATGAAATAAAAGTGAGTAGTAAATTGATAAAAATTGTTTTAAAAAACGCACTTCTATTATTGAATGCATATTTTTTTAGAAATTAGTTTCTGCTTTTCTATATAATTCATTACTATAAATATCATGGAACCAAATTTTTATCAAATTAACTGCCAAGTGAGGCAAAATTAAAATTTAAATAAATTAATTGATTAAGTGCTAATTAAGTTGTGATAATATTAAAATAGGGTATTCACCATAGTGGGAAACGCACAACTGCACAGAATTTCAGAACCCAAGGACGAGCCAACTCATTAAGGAAGTGAGTGCAAAACCGATTACAATATTCAATCTTTACAAAAAACACGAAACAAATCAAGCAAAATAAAAATGTATAATAATATCGATATAAAATATCCTCTGTGCAGTAGAGAAATTTCTTGGTAGGAAAGAAATATATTTCTGTCAGTATTTTTTGCGTCCAAATTTTTTTCTCAGTGTCTTATTCACCCACATTCCGGTAATGGAAGCTTGCAAGAAAGCTCATTCTTTTGGGAATATTTTGAGACAAGATGCTGATATTTTGGCGAGTGTCTCAGATATTTTTTCTCCTGCTTGTGTTTGAGTAGAACACTTACAGCTTTCCCGGATGAAGAAATATTTTCACGAGCAGTTTCGGGATAGAGCACTTATGGCGAGTTCCTTTTTGATGTCTTCCAGGAGCTTACGCCCTTAAGGAACAGAACTGACATTAAATTCCGTAATTAGAACGGCGCATTCATTTAATTCCCAAATGAAATTTTCGTTATGAACTGAATCAATCAGAATTATGCAAAAATCTTAACTCGTCTTATTATCTATTTTAATGCCATTTCTGTTTTAAACCTTTCGCGTTCATTGGTTTCGCAATGAAACCAGACATTGAGCGTTTTGTTACTGCGCATGGGCGAAATGTTGCTTAATTTTTCTTTCATAACTTAAGAACGAAATATACAGGCCAACTTATATAAAAATTCCAGTTCGCCACCGTTATTAATCACAAACATATAGGCATTGCAAGAGCTAAATTGCTTTTGATCTCTAAGAGAAACAAAATGATGAGGGTTCTTGCACATCTTTTTTAAAATTGAATCTTCGAAAGTAGTATTGAATTTTATGAAGTTTGAAAATACTGAATAATGACGTATACATATAAATTAAACACATAATTAAAATTTCATTTAGATGATAATTTATTTGGATTAAATATAGCCCGTTATCATTCATTGGTTTCACCGCGAAACCACAAATTTCGTGAAAATAAAAAAAAAATGCTGAATTTTTTCCTTTCATAATTTATAATCAGCTACTTATAGCTGTGTCTAATGCATATTTTTGAAATAACTTTTGTTATTTTCGAAACGAAACGTGTAGTGAACTTGAAAAGGGTTAAACTGATGATTTGCCTGTTAATTAAATTGTAGTTCTGCGAACAGTGCACCTCGCTTCCAATAAATAAATAAATCTGAGATCTGCTCTTCAAGCAGTCTTTAGAGGTTTATCCTATATTTTCATTCATTTTGATTAGTTTAGTTATATTAACGTCCCGTTTTGGAGCAACACGAGGGCTATTTTAGGACGAAACTCATAATTCTAAACCACGGTCAGATGACTAGGACGACACCTGAGCTGACACCCTCCTCTGAAAATTTCCACGCCAAACCAACGGGAGGACATTTAGCCACTACATATGATTTAGCGTGAATTAAGCCCCATACACGGCGGATCTTTAGTGGAATAGGGTTTCGAAAATGGAATCCTCCGACCCTAAGGCCGAGGCCTTACCACAAGGCCACCGCTTCCATCTTTATTCATTTTGAAGTATGGATACCAGATATCATAATTTGTCTCTCTATGGGGACC
The DNA here is from genome assembly GCA_013235015.1 of Araneus ventricosus. Lineage (NCBI taxonomy): Eukaryota > Metazoa > Arthropoda > Arachnida > Araneae > Araneidae > Araneus > Araneus ventricosus. The sequence goes on from BGPR01015412.1 coordinate 9,360, forward strand.
TTCTTTATACCCATATATATGTTACTGTCAACATGATTAATCGGTTATTAATCATTCTAACCGTGTTTAGAATAAAGTATAACAGGTCATTATTAATATTAACCGCAGAAAAAATCCGATTATTATTAATAATAACCGATTAATCAAACTGACAGTAAGATATACACTATCTTACGAAGATATATTTACAATCTTAAACCAATCAATGCACAATATTGTACATCTATATTACGCGCAAATTTTAATTCCAGTATTTACAAAACAAATACATTAACTTATTGATAAAGTTACATCAAACATTTTTTGGAGCAAAGTTGTAGAAAAGTTCACGATCGAGAGTGGAGGTAGTCTTCGAATTCTTATAAAATGAAACGTTCGCTAAATCGTTGAAAAAACATGCTTTCAAGAACAGAATGAAACAAGATTAGATGGAAATAAACAGGAAAAACCATGGCTCTTAACCTGAAACTGTGATCTTATTTCTCTTGTTTTCAATGTTATTTACACAAATCTTTGCTTTTATCAGTATTAACAAAATTACAATTTACTGTCTCTTTTTTTATCAAAATGATTCAAACATTTTACTGGTGGAAAACTCGCCAATGACTCGCCGAAACGTTGAAATCAGCAAAGCCCCCATCTCGAAACAATTTCAAAAAATAAAGATCATTGTATTACGTAGCTTTTTATCGCTTCAAGTAACATTCATGCGAAATTCGACGAAAAGCGAACAACGCGTTTGGTCGTGATAACGTAACAAACCAATTTACAGACAAACTGCTGAATTGTCGAGTTAAAACGGAGAATCTCATATTCGGAATCAGTGAAGAAGACTATCATCTTAAACCTTTCTGCATGTTTTTTCCGCTTTCCACCTATTCAAAGGGTAAAAGAGAAAAAATGTAGAATGCATAATTACATGTTTGACTGAAACTTATCATTTTGCAAACATTACTAAACAAACACAAAAAAAGTAACAAATGCAATATAAAATTTTATTAAATTCATGTCCCCTGAACCAACCTATCAATGCTATTAAAACCCTCTTAAAGAACGATATATCAAGTATTTAGTTACTTGAGCAAACTTAAGCTGGCGTCATCGCGTTCCTATAAAAATTTTCTTGTTTATAAATACGAATACATAAATTTATTTTAATCTTACATTTCATAATTTTTCTATTTTTTAACCATATCTTCGTTTGTCTTCAAAATCAAGCTTAACGACTGTAGGAAAAATACTTCAGAAAAATAATTTTGAAGTCAACTTTTATCAATAAAAATTAAATGATAATTAGTATGTGCTTAATTACTATTTCTCTGTCAACTATCTTTACTTACCTGCACCCAGACAAAAGTACATTAATTATTTCTTATGAACTAGTTATTAAATTATTCAAAATTAATTAAAGGAAGGCAAAATTTAAGCTATGAAGATATGCATCCTAGCGCGGTGTTCTTATTACGTTGCATCAGACCTCCTCACAGTCACAATACACGACCCGCCTCCGCTGAAATCGTAACGCGTTATTTAACTTTAAAATGCGAACTTCAACGTTATTTAACTTCAAGCAGAAGTTTAGGGAGGCAAATGTAACTTGAAGTTTGAAAAACTCCTCGAAGCTGTTAGGCGAATTTTTATCTCAGCAAATTTGCCAACTTCAACTGTTCTTGCTTCCGCGCTTTGCTGGGCACAAAAACGACCTTACATTTTCTTCTCAAGAATATTTGACACCTGATATGGAGGGGTCACTGAATTTAGATCACCCTTGGTTTTTTACGTACAGTGATGGAGAAGAAATTTTAATGAAAAACAAGTAGTAGACTTTTTTCGTAATTTATTTATCTTCAGATCAGTGTAATTAATTTTATTATGAAATACACTTAAGATTACTTTTGTTACACTTAGACTTACTTTTGTTTCCTCACAAATGATACATATCCTTAGTTGTTTTTTTTTTGTTTGTTTGTTTTTGATCCAACATTTGAAGGCTTTATTGTCCTTTTATTGTTTTTTTCTAACTTTTGCTTGTTCCAATTTCAATTTATGAGGATTATTATTAGTAATAAACAGCTTTCTGAGTTATTCCTGTAGTTGAAAATGATAGTCCTATTGATTTGAATGGTCAAATTTAGGCTTATTGTGCCCAATCTAACGATCTACACGTGCACATTCAACGGCATATCAATTTCAGATTTTTTTGCAATAATAATATTTCTCTTTGTATACTTTTTCATAAACGCGAAAATTAAAAAGATGCAATTACAAAGATTTGTTTTCAGACGAACCTACAGGCGTATGATTTGTAATTAGATAGAATTTCAGGAGACGAAGATAAAAAGAATTCAAACTCAAAAACATTCTCATCTAACTGTGGAAGCTTTGTTGTTCAAAAAAAAAGAACTTCCAAAAAAGCATAATTTTCTACAAGAGATCGTCAACTTATTCATTAGGGATTATTATAAAAATAATTACCCTGCTTCTTTCAAAATGCCAGCCACTTAAAAAAAAAAACTGGTTTTTTTTCTTACAGAACAGGATGATTTTAATATTTAATGCCGCGATATTCTACATATATCAAACTGTTTTCAACCTTTTCACTCAAGAAAACGCATTGAAAGTAAAAGGCTAACTTCTTAATTACGGCCACAAAAAAAAGTCCTTTATTGTGGTAACGACAGATTGTTGGACTCCCCTACCTCACAGATGGCGCTGCGATCGATCTCCGGTTTCAGCCTCTTAATTACCCGAGGAGCCATCCTTCTAATTTTAATTTTTCACCTAATTACCACCCGAGGCAGATCGGGTTCTAAAATTTCAAGGGGGCGTTTTTTTCTCTCCCCCGCTGTGTAACCCGATGCAAGGTAATGTTATCTTAAGACCGAAAGTGAAGCATCTTTCAAGCACTTCCCAATCACGCGTTGAAAGGTCCACGTCCGAAAGAAAACAACTAGAGTAAGGCACCGTTTATACGTTTCTCATTTATACGTCTTTTACAATTATACGTCGTTTCATCACTTTCCGAAAGAAAACAGCTACAATAAAGCACCGTTCATACGTTTCTCATTTATACATCTTTTACATTTATACGTCGTTTCATCACACTCCGAAAGAAACAGCTACAATAAAGCACCGTTCATACGTTTCTCATTTATACATCTTTCACGTTTATACGTCGTTTCATCACACTCTGAAAGAAAACAACTACATTAAAGCACCGTTTATACGCTTCTCACTTGTACTTCTTTTACATTTATACGTGACACGTTTTACTGTGAAAGCCAACGGAAAGAGCAAGCGTCGATTCGCGGGGGAGAGTGGCAAACAAGTTGAGGGTTAAAAGAAGATATCTGTGTTTGTTTCTGCTAGTTAAGGTGCTGAATTCAATCTAAAAGACCGCTTCTAAAACTTCTTTCAATTTAGGAATAAACATCAGCTTTGTTTCTAATTCGTAATTGTGATTTTTCCTTCATTTTTCATCAACACTTTTTCAGAAAATTAAAAAAAGATGTTCGGATTACAAGGTGCGGATTTTCGGCGTTCTACTGTACTCAGTTTAAAGTAATAAAATACCGTTTTTAACTACATATTGCATAATACTAATTAAGATTTCCATTCACAGAATCATAACAATTATGCGAATAATCGACCTGTAATGGGATGTTTTTGTATTATCGCTCGCATTGTATCACTGTAAATATGCCATTTGAATGCATACATCAGGTGTGTCAAATTTTAAAGAGGAAGAAAATTATACGCAATTTCTCCCAATTAAAAACGTAATTTAATTTTCGTAATTTAATTAACATCTGATATAAACATGTGACCGCATGTTCCCACCAGATACGAAAAAATAAAAAATATATATTCGTGCTTGGTTGCGAGAAATTGAGTATTTTCGTCCTCTTTGAAATTTCAAAATGTTGAGATGGGTGGTGTTGCTTGTTAAACGACGTTATATGAAATGAATTTCAAAAATCTTTATTTCAATATTTGACTATCATTCCAGTTTCTCACATTCTATTTCCTTAATGTCATAATTTTTATTTAATTTTTTTTATTTTTCTTATGCTTATTAATTTTAACTAACAATATGTAGGGATGTAACGGATATTCGGCAACAATTCGGTATTCGGCCTGTCTGGCACATTTGCCGAATACTAAACAGATATTCGGTTGAATAATTTTAGTATTATAATTTTTTTTCAATTGTTCTTTTGTATATATTTAACAAAAAATATTGTGCAGAATTGCATTTCATTGCATTTCTTATCAAAAACATTCCTGAAATTTACTCAATTTTATGTAAATGTGGTGTAAGTGTTACATGTCATTTATCATTATGAAGCCTGGAATTATGATCCAAGAACAATAAATTATCAGTACATTCAGGGAAAAGTGTGTTCCGTTTGTTTCTTTCATATTATCAGATACAGAAAATAATGTCCACTATAAATCGTGCGTGCAGGAGCTGAAACATATTTTCTTGCTTACATTGTGAATCTTGCTCAATTTTACGCATTTTTTTCCCATCAATTAAGTGGATAATCCAACCCAACTCTTAAAAGCTCTATATCAAAATAGCAATTTACTTCTAATAATTTTAGTTTATCCACTTAATTTTCTTCTGCATTTGTCATTATCATGTTCTGCAACGATGACTCTTTTATTTCTGTGAAGCAATTACAAAATGAAGAGGATTTCTCATTTATTTTCATCGGAGTTTAGATATTTTAAAATCTAACAAAAATGCATCGAGATATTAACATTTTTTAATTGTATAAATATGGACTTGTATTAATCTTTAATTTTTTTATTTAAAATTTTAGAAATATTTTATTCCTAATCAGCAATGAAACGTTTTTAAGAAGTTGATCTTCGGCTGCCGAATATTCGGTATTCGGCCTGAAATTTGGCCCAATACACGGTATTCGGCAATTCGGCTAAATCACTATTCCTTACATCCCTAGTAATATCTAATTAAGCTATATTGCGCTTAATTAAATTTCATTACTATACCTTAATTAATACCATGGAACTAGATACAGATTTGGCAGAATCTCTGACATGTCGGGGTTATATACCCTCCAACACCCTCTTTAAAAATAGCATTGATAGTCTTGGTTACCAAACAAGTTTGCGTCATTTTGTGTTTCATTTATGAAACCAAGTGCACTGCTGAAAATACTCTAATCCAAACATGTTTAATAGATAGGTATAGGAAAGAAAAAGTAAAGAAAAATGGTGTTAATATTATTCAAACTGATAATCTTGCTTTTTATTTCTAATCTTGCTCTGTAATCTCTTCTCTAGACTGTACGGCCTCCCAACAATAAAAGTATCCTGTCTGGGAAGCAGCTTTTACAGAGTGGTTCCACCTTCTACAATTGAGAGAGAAAAGATTGCATTCATTGTATGTAGTTATTGTAGTTATCGCGCGGGGTTTTTTTTTATGTAGACTTACGTCTCTACATAGTGGTTTAATGGTGTGTCGGGAAAGAAAAAAATTATGACGCTTTTCGCGTTATTTTTAAACGCTTATAGCTCCGCAACGAAATAACATAGATAGTTAGTTTTAGTTTCATTGAACAGAGAAAGGTGGACATTGAAAATTTCAAAAGGAATTTTGGAATTTGGAATAACGGTTTAGTCACAGTCGAGTTGCAAAGTTCGTAAAAATTATATTTTGATGACGTCACAGCGACCGATGCGAGTGCACGACGACTAAGGCAATTCAGTCGTCGATCTGAGGTTCACGTGAAATATTACTCAAGAATTCTTGAATGACGTCGAATTTCGTGATAAAGTTAAACGCTTATAGCTGCGCAACTAAATAACATAGAAAATTGGTTTTAGTTTCATTTAACAGAGAAAGGTAGAAATTGAAGATTGCAAAAATGATTTTAGAATTTGTAAATACGGTTTATTCACATTCGAGTTGCAAAGTAAGTAAAGAAAAATAGTCACTATAGAGTTAATAGTCACATAGAGTTAATTTAGTCACAGAAAGTCACATTTGAGTAAGATAAGAAAGTCTACGCTCCTCAATCCCAGAGAGACTGCCTCCCGTCGAATTTTTTACTAACTCTTAAGTTATACGTGCTTCTATATAATTCTGTGCGTTATATTTTGCGTTATATCAAAAGCCATACTGTGAAAATCAACGAAGTTAGGGAGTTAGGGGAATTTTTTTTGTTGTCCGAAGGTTGTGAAGATTGGGCAAAATAAGCCTAAATTTGACCATTCAAATCAATGGGACTATTGTCTTAAACTACAGGAATAACTCAGAAAACTGTTTAGTACCACTAATAATCCTCATAAATTGGAATTGGAACAAGTCAAAAGAAAAAAAAACAATTAAAAGACACTAAATCCTTCAAATGTTGGATCAAAACAAAAACTAAGGTTTCGTATCTTTTGTAAGGAAACAAAAGTAAAAGGCGAAAGTGATATAGAGCATAAAATGTCAACTTGGGTTCATGCTTTGTGTGATGGTGCGAATTTGAAAATCAAAAAATAATTTTGCTTTAACTGCGCTTAAAGAAATTGATGGTCCAATATAGGAAACCGATTTCGTTGATAGTACCAATGACGCTTTTTTATGCTGTTGATTTTTAACGAAAGTGTATTTCATAAAAAATTAATTACACTGATCTGAAGATAAATAAATTACGAAAAAATTCTACTACTTGTTTTTCATTGACATTTCTTCTCTATCACTGTACATAAAAAAAACCCGGGTGGTCCAAATTCTGCGTCCCTCTCCATATGAGGTGTCAAATATTCTTGAGAAGAAAATGTAGGGTCGTTCGTGAGCACAGCAAATCTCGGAAGCAAGAACAGTTGAAGTGGGCAAATTTGTCAAGAAAAAAATTCTCCTAAACAGCTTCGAGGAGTTTTTAAAACTTCAAGTTACGTTTGCCTCCCTAAACTTCTGCTTCAAGTAAAATAAAGTTGAAGTTTGCATTTTTAAAGTTAAATACGATTTCAGCAGAAGCGGTTCGTGTATTGTGACCGTGAGAGGGTCTGCTGTAACGAAATTTCAACACCGCTCTAGGATGCATATCTTCATAGCTTAAATTTTGTCTTCCTTTAATTAATTTTGAAAAATTTAATAACTATTTTATAAGAAATAATTAATATACTTTTGTCTTGGTGCAGGTAAGAAAAAGTAGTTGATAGAGAAATATTAATTAAGCTAATACTAATTATCAATTAATTTGATAAAAGTTGACTTAAAAATTATTTTTCCGAAGTATTTTTCCAACAATCCTTAAGCTTGATTTTAAAGACAAAGGCAGATATGGTGAAAAAATAAAAAAATTATGAAATGTAAGATTAAAATAAATATATGTTAGGGATATTGTATTCTTATTTATAAACAAAAAAAAATTTATAGGAAAGCGACGACGCCAGCTGCCTTAAGTTTGCTCAAGTAACTAAATACTTGATATATCGTTCTTTAAGAGAGTTTTAATAGCATCATTAGGTTGTTTCAGAGGACATGAATTTAATAAAGTTTTATAATGCATTTGTTACTTTTTTGTGTTCGTTTAGTAATGTTTGTAAAATGATAAGTTTCTGTCAAACATGTCATTTTACATTCTACATTTTTTTTTCTTTTACCATTTGAATAGGTGGAAAGTGGAAAAAACATACAAAAAGACTTAAGATGATAGTCTTCTTCACTGATTCCGAATATGAGATTCCATTTGCATAATTGACAGAGAGAAGCGAGGTCTACGTTTTAAATAGACAGTTCAGCATTTTGTCTGTCTGTAAATTGGTTCGTTACGCGTTGTCCGATCTTCATCGAATTTAGCACTCGCTTGGCATTAAAAATAAATATCACGTGTTCAGATTTTATTTATAATTTTGGTTGCTTTAGTTTATAACGAAAATTTCCTTTAGAAATTAAACGAATGGGCCGTTCTATTTACGGAATTTAATGTCAGTTCTGTTTCTTAAGGGCGTAAGCTCATGGAAGACATCAAAAAGGAACTCACCATAAGTGCTCTATCCGAACTGCTCGTGAAAATATTTCTTCATCCGGGAAAGCTGTAAGTGTTCTACTCAAACACGAGCAAGAGAAAAAAATATCTGAGACACTCACCAAAATATCAGCGTCTTGTCTCAAAATATTCCCAAAAGTATGAGCTTTCTTGCAAGCTTCCATTACCGGAATGTAGTTGAATAAGAAACTGAGAAAAGAATATGGATGTAAAAAATATTGACAGAAATATGTTTCTTTCCTACCAAGAAATTTCTTTACTGCATACAGGATATTTTATATCCATATTATTATACATTTTTATTTTACTTGATTTGTTTCGTGTTTTTTGTAAAGATTGAATTTTGTAATCGGTTTTCCACTCACTCCCTTAATGAGTTGGCTCGTCCTTGGGTTCTGAAATTCTGTGCAGTTGTGCGTTTAAACCTATTGTGAATACCCTGTTTAATATTATCAGAACTTAATTAGAAATTAATCAATTAATTTATTTAAATTTTAATTTTGCGTCACTTGACAGTGAATTTGATAAAAATTTGATCCCATGATATTTATAATAATGATTTATATAGCAAAGACTAAAAAGTAGAAACTAATTAAAATAAAAAAATTCTGCATTCCATAATAGAAGTGCGTTTTTTAAAACAGTATTTATTAATTTACTACTCACTTTTATTTCATTTGACTTGTTTAATAATGATAAAAGCAGTATTAATCTTGTACTTTGAAAAATTATTCACATTCGAAAAAAATGCCAACGCATTTGAAGGCTGCGATAAATAGAAGTTTTTTGGACGCGAAATCCACTGTACACAGAATTACTAGTATTTATAATTATGAATTGTAAGTTAATGATAAAAATGTAAAAAATAACTAAAATAGAAAAAACTCAAATTTTTAGTACTCTAATAACAGTGCGTTTTAAAACCTTTTATTTATTAAATTTATCAACTGTTTCAAAGAGATAAATAAACACATTGAGATTGGCCTTCCACATTCAAGACAGCTGTGTTTAAATATAAACTGGTTGATATTTAAATCAACTTAATAGCCAAACGCGCCATTTCGTCGGTCGAATGTCTCTTTCGCTCGGAATTTCCGAATTTATGGCACTCAATTCGAATCTCTGTGTCCGGAACATTTATCTGCAACTGTCTGGTCTATCTCCCCCGAACAAGGCTGATGTAAAATAGTTTTCTGAATTACTCGTGTTTCAGATGTTTGTAATTATAATATTTTTTTCTTTTTTCGTATAATGCAATTAAAACTGTTCGGATGTTTTCTCAAGAGATATGCAACCTCCAAACATATTCTATAAAGTATTCTTTTTTTCTTTCTTGTGAAACAGAGTTTATATATTCTTCTTAAATTAGTTACATAAAACATATTCTATATTCTTTTGTCTGTTATGAACAGCACATTTTAAAAGTTTCGGTCTTTCTGTTAGGTAAACCACATTCTAAAAAAAGTTCATCTTTCTTTTAGAAGGAAAGTGAAACAGTTTATATTCTATAAGTTGTTTTTCTTTCCGTTAGTAAAAGGTAGTCTAGAAAGTGTCCTAATTTCTTTTAGGTCAAACTTATCTCTTACAAACTATTATTATTTCGTTTAAGTAAAATATATTCTACGAACTGTCCTTTTTTCTTTTAGGTAGAACATATTTTATAAATAATTATTTTTCCTTTTAGATAAAAAAAATATTTTAATTATGTATGTTCTTTTTCCTTTCAGGTAAAACATATTCTAAAATATGTTCTTTTTTAGAAGAAAAGTAGAACAGTTTATATTCTATAAACTGCCCTTCTTACTTTTATGTAAAACATATTCTATAAACTATTATTTTCCTTTTGTGTAAAACATATTCTATAAACTGTTACTTTTTCATTTATGTAAAACATATTCTAAAATATTTTCTTCTTTCTTTTAGGTAAAACATGTTTCATACGGTGTTTTTCTGTCTGTTAAATAAGACATATTGTATTCTGCCTCCTGTTAGTATAAACAAATGTGAAACTTGGTGCAAACCAATTTTCATTAAGAGTTGAGGTCAAAAGTCGTTCTCTGCGCGATGAATTTCAGCTTTTAAAATTCTGTAATTCTTACTTTCTCGTGCGCGATGTACATAAAGAGAAAGTACTGTAATTGTCAAAACTCTCCACCTCGAGATGTGTACAAATCTCTATATTTCAAATGTCCATGGACCCAAAGAACATATTTTTGGAATTATGTTTGTCTGAACACCATAACTGAGGGAAGAAACAGTTAGAAGAATGAAATTTGGCAAGACATATTAACTCCAAAATGGTATATTTCTACCAAATTCGGGACGAAATATGTCAAAGAGAAGTCTGTCTATCTCTTCGTTAATGTCCATATGAACACGATACCTCAATAACGCTATGAGATAGATAAAATTTAGCATAGGATTTTATTACAAGCATTATAGAATGTGTATCAAATTTTGAACCAAATCCGTCCTCCACTTGACTCTATCGTTCTCTCTATTCACTTGTATGTGAACTCTTTAACTCAAAAACTCTAAATGTATGAAATGGGGCTCTTTTTCTACGGGGTGGGGAAGAACAATAAGGGCAGTTTTTGCAATAATCGCAATTTTTTTATTTTTTATCTGGAAAAAAATTATTAAATGATAAGCAATCGCAATAAAAATTCAATCCTTCGATGTATTTGTCCCAACACTTAATATATTTCAAGAAATCAGGTAATAAAACCATACTTTAAATTTCAGCCACCTAGCTCTTTGAGGTTTTGAATAATCGCATTCACATTAACGCGAACAGACATATTTCCCGATGTAATGTCCTCAACATTTCAAACATTTCAAACGTCCATGTGTCCGAAAAAGAAATTTGTATGAAATGTGAAATTTGTGTGATGAAATGTCCCTATAATATCGTCTGAAATTTGTAAGAAATCAATAATTTTTTATTAAAGTCTAAGTGCTGAATTTTACATATCTAGCTTATATCATTTTAGAATATTCGTGTTAGTTTCCACAGCTAGTTTAGTTAGCTTTCGGGTTGTAGTTAGCGCATAATAGTTTTTTAGGTCTCAGGAAGATCAAACACGTGCACATTCAACGGAATATCAATTTCAGATTTTTTGGCAATAATAATCTTTCTCTTTGTATACTTTTTCATAAACGCGCAAATTAAAAAGATGAAATTGCCAAGATTTGTTTTCAGATGAACCTACAGGCGTATGATTTGTAATTAGATAGAATTTCAGGAAGACGAAAACAAGATAAAAAGAATGCAAACTCAAAACCATTCTCATCTAGCTGTGGAAGTTCCAAAAAAAGAACCTCCAAAGATGCATAATTTTCTACAAGAGATCGTCAACTTATTCATTAGGGATTATTATGAAAATAATTACCCTGCTTCTTTCAAAATGTCAGCCAATTAAGAAAAAATTGTTTTTTTTTTCTTACTGAACTGTATGATTTTAATATTACGATTCCACATATATCAAACTGTTTTCAACCTTTTCACTAAAGAAAACGCATTGAAAGTAAAAGGCAAACTTCTTAATTACGGCCACAAAAAATGTCCTTTATTGTGGTAACGACAGATTGTTGGACTCCCCTACCTCACAGATGGCGCTGCAATCGATCTCCGGTTTCAGCTTCTTAATTACTCGAGGAGCCATCCTTCTAATTTTAATTTTTCACCTAATTACCACCCGAGGCAGATCGGGTTCTAAAATTTCAAGGAGACGTTTTTTCTCTCCCCTGCTGTGTAACCCGATGCAAGGTAATGTTATCTTTAAGACCAAAAGTGAAGCATCTTTCAAGCATTTCAATCGCGCGTTGAAAGGTCCACGAACTCCGAAAGAAAACAACTAGAGTACAGCAATATTGAGATGGATGGTGTTGCTTGATAAGCGACGATATATGAAACGAATTTCGAAAATCTTTATTTCAATCTCTGACTCTCATTCCAGTTTCTCACATTTTATTTCCTTAATGACATAATTTGTATTTATTTTTTTAATTTTTCTTATGATTATTAATTTTAACTAACAATATGTAGGGATGTAACGGATATTCGGCAACAATTCGGCATTCGGACTTTCTGGTCCTTTTGCCGAAAATTCGGCGAATGCTTTTAGTATTATTATGTTTTTCAATTGTTCTTTTGTATATATTTAACAAAAAAAATATTGTGCAGAATTTCATTTCAGTACATTTACTATCAAAAACGCTCCTAATATATACTCAATTTTAAGTAAATGTGGTGTAATGTTGCATGTCATTTATCATTATAAAGCCTGAAATTATGATGCAAGAACAATTAATTATCAGTACTTTCAGGAAAAAGTATGTTCCGTTTGGTTTCTTTTATATTGTCATACACAAAAAATAATGTCCACTATATATTGTCAAAAAAAGTCTTTCTGTGGGTGTATGGTGTAAACAGTTCAACACGCAGGATAATGGAGAATGAAGGCTTATTTACAAATATGCAAGAAAACACGTAGCACAGGTACAGGAAACAGTAGTTCTTGCACAGATTACCAATGTATACAGACAATAATTCACAGGTAATAACAGTTCAGCACTTTGTTACCTAACCACACAAACAGTCAGCAAATAACTAATAACGGCAATAACGGCTCTTTCAATAGCGCTCAGCTCACCAACTTCCTAGCTCGCACTGCGGACGAAACTCTAAAGTCGTTCCCAATGGATCAACACTACTACCGCTCACCGTCTAACAGCTTACTAGCTCGCAAAGCGGAGAGAACTCCAAAGACGTTCGCGCTCCAAGGCGATCCCAGTCGATCAACACACACCCCTTCATCCAAGCGCTCTCCTTATATAGTCTCTCGCGGCAGGCCGTAACGTCACATGGAATCTTCTAGTACATTCATGCGTATCTCCTCTGCTAATAGAGATATCGAGAAGATTCCAGTACCTTTGAGATCCCATTCGTCGCCAAGTTTGTCGTCAAGGTCAGGGGTCCAGACGTGGCTATTGCCCGTCATCCCATACTTATCCCTGTAAAACCCTCTTCCCAACCATCAGACTCACATTGCTGAGAAGCGACTTTCCATTTTTGTAACAATATCGGGCTTGCAGGAGCTGAAACATATTTTCTTGCTTAATTTGCAAATCTTGGTCGATTTTACGCATTTTTTTCCCACCAATTAAGTGAATACTCCATCCCAGCTCTTACAATCTCTATGTCAAAATAGCAATTTACTTCTAATAATTTTAGTTTATCCACTTAATTTTCTTCTGTATTTGACATTATCATGTTCTGACATGATGACTCTTTTATTTCTGAGAAGCAATTTCAAAATGAAGAGGATTTTTCATTTCTTTTCATCGGAGTTTAGATATTTTAAAATCTTACAAAAATGCATCGAGGTATTAACATTTTTTTAATCGTATAAATATGGTCTTTTATTAATCTTTAAATTTGTTATTTAAAATTTTAGAAATATTTTATTTTCAATCAGCAATGAAATGTTTTCAAGAAGTTGGTATTCCGCTGCCGGATATTCGGTATTCGGCTATTCGGCCAAATTACTATTCGTTACATCCCTAGTAACATCTAATTAAGCTAAATTGCGCTCAATTAAATTTCATTACTATACCTTAATTAATACCATGGAACTAGATACAGATTTGGCAGAATCTCTGATACGTCGGTGTTATTAACCTCCAACACCCTCTTTAAAAATAAATTGATAGTCTTGGTTACCAAACAGGTTTGCATCATTTTGTGTTTCATTTATGAAACCAAGTGCATTGTGAAAATACTCTAATCCAAACATGTTCAATAGATGGGTATAGGAAAGAAAAAGTCAAGAAAAATGGTGTTAATATTATTCAAACTGATAATCTTGCTTTTTATTTCTAATCTTGCTCCTTAATCTCTTCTCTAGACTGCACGGCCTCCCAACAATAAAAGTACCCCGTCTGGGAAGCAGCTTTCACAGAGTGGATCCACCTTCTACAGTTGAGAGAAAAATGAAATGAATTCAGTGTATGTAGTTATTGTAGTTATCGCGCCGGTTTTTTTTTTCATGTAGACTTATGTCTCTCCATAGTGGTCCAATGGTGTGTTGGGTAAGAAAATAATTATGACGCTTTTCGTGGTATTTTTAAGCGCTTACAGCTCCGCAAACAAATAACATAGATAGTTGGTTTTATTTTCATTGAATAGCGAAAGGTGGGCATTGAAAATTACAAAAAGAATTTTGGAATTTGGAATAACGGTTTATTTACAATCGAGTTACAAAGTTCGTAAAAATTATATTTTGATGACGTCACAGCGACCGAAACGCGCACGTGCACACTAAGGCAATTCAGCAATCGATCTGAGGTTCACGCGAAATATTACTCAAAAATTGTTGAATTACGTCGAATTTCGTTGTAAAGTTAAACGCTTATACCTCCGCAACTAAATAACATAAAGAAATTGGGTTTAGTTTCATTTAACAGAGAAAGGTATACATAGAAGATTGCAAAAATAATTTTAAATTTTGAAATAACGGTTTAGTCACAGTCGAGTTGAAAGTAAGTAAAGACTAATAGTCACTATAGAGTTAATAGTCACATACAGCTACTTTAGTCACAGAAAGTCACAGTTAAGTAAGGTAAGTAAGTCTACGCTCCTCAATCCCAGAGAGACAGCCTCCCGTCGAATTTTTTACTAACTCTTAAGTTATACTTGCTCCTATATATTTCTGTGCGTTATATTTTGCGTTATATGAAAAGCCATACTGTGAAAATCAACGAAGTTAGGGAGTGAGGGGAATTAATTTTTTGGTGTCCAAAGGTTATCTAGATTGGGCACAATAAGACTAAATTTGACCATTCAAATCAATGGGACTATTATCTTCAACTACAGGAATAGCTCAGAAAGCTGTTTATTACCACTAATATTCTTCATTAATTGGAATTGAAACAAGTCAAAATTAAAAAAACAATAAAAGGACAATAAAGCCTTCAAATATTGGATCAAAAACAACAAAAACTAAGGATATCTATCTTTTGAGCGAAAGCAAAAGTAAAAGGGGAAGTGATACAGTGCATAAAATATCAACTAGGATTCATGCATTGTGTGATTTTGCGAATTTGAAAATCAAAAAATAATTTTGCTTTAATTGCGCTTGAAGAAATTGATGGTCCAATCTAGGCAACCGATTTCGTTGATGGGACCGATGACGCATTTTTAAACTGGGTTTTTTTATCTAAAGTGTATATCATAAAAAATTAATTACAACTGACCTGAAGATAAATAAGTTACGAAAAAAGTCTACTACTTGTTTTTCATTAAAATTTCTTCTCTATCACTATATATAAAAATCCCCGGGTGGTCCAAATTCAGTGACCCTCCCCATATCAGGTGTCAAATATTCTTCAGAGGAAAATGTAAGGTCGTTCGTGAGCCCAGCAAAGCTCGGAAGCAAGAACAGTTGAAGTCGGCAAATTTGTCGAGAAAAAAATTCGCCTAACAGCTTCGAGGAGTTTTTCAAACTTAAAATTCCGTTTGTCTCCCTAAACTTCTGCTTCAAGTTAAATAACGTTGAAGTTTGAATTTTAAAGTTAAATAACGCGTTACGATTTCAGCAGAGGCGGTTCGTGTGTTGTAACCGTGAGGGGGCCTGCTGTAGCGTAATTACAACACCGCGCTTGGATGCATATATTCATACCTTAAATTTTGCATTCCTTTAATTATTTTGAATAATTTAATAACTAGTTTATAAGAAATAATTACTGGATTTTTGTCTTGGTGCAGGAAAGTAAAGATAGTTGACAGAGAAATAGTAATTAATCAAATGCTAATTATCAATTTATATTTATTGAAAAAAGTTGATTTCAATTTTTTTTCTGGAGTATTTTTCCTACAGTCACTTAAGCTTGATTTTAAAGACAAACTCACATATGGTTAAAAAATAGAAAAATTATGAAATGTAAAACTAAAATAAAAATATGTTAGGGATATTGTATTCTTAATTATAAACAAGAAAATTTTTATATAACGCGACGTCGACAGCTGCCTTAAGTTTACTCAAGTAACTAAATACTTGATATATCGTAAGAGAGTTTTAATAGCATTGATGGGATGTTTCAGGGCGCGTGAATTTAATAAAAATTTTATAATGCTTTTGTTACTTTTTTGTGTTTGTTTAGTAATGTGTGCAAAATGACAAGTTTCTGTCAAACATGTAATTCTACATTTTTTTTCTTTTACCATTTGAATAGGTGGAAAGTGGAAAAAACATACAGAAAGACTTAAGATGATAGTCTTCTTCACTGATTCCGAATATGAAATTCTCCGTTTTAACTCGATAATTCAGCATCTTGTCTGTCTGTATATTGGTTTGTTACGTTATCACGACCAAACGCGTTGTCATATTTTCATCGAATTTCGCACGAATGTTACTTGAAGCGATAAAAAACTATTTATATACAAGGATTTTTCTTTTTTGAAATTGTTTCCAGATGGAGGCTTTGCTGATTTCAACGTTTTGGCGAGTCAGTGGCATTTTTGGCACCATTAACATGTTTGGATCATTTTGGTAAAGACGAGACAGTAAATTGTAATTTTGTTAATACTGATAAAAGCAAAGATTTGTGCAAATAACATTCAAAAAAAGGGAAATAAGATCACAGTTTCATGTTAAGAGCCATGGTTTTTCCGGTTTATTTCTATCT
Source organism: Araneus ventricosus (assembly GCA_013235015.1). Lineage (NCBI taxonomy): Eukaryota > Metazoa > Arthropoda > Arachnida > Araneae > Araneidae > Araneus > Araneus ventricosus. The sequence goes on from BGPR01015412.1 coordinate 26,060, forward strand.
AGTCTTGTTTTCCTCTGTGCTTGAAAGCATGTTTTTTCAACGATTTAGCGAAACATTTCATGCTATAAGAATTCAGAGACTTCCTCCACTCTCTAGCGTAAAAGTTTCTTCAACTTTGCTTCTGTATATTTTTTATGTAATTTTATCAATATGTTAATGTATTTGTTTTGTAAATACTGGAAGTAAAATTTGCGCGTAATATAGATGTACAATATTGTACATAAATTGGTTTAAGATTGTAAATATAGCTTCGTAAGATAGTGCATATGTTACGGTCAGTTTAATTAATCGATTATTATTAATAATAGCCGGATTTCTTATGCGGTTAGCATTAATAATGACCTGTTATAATTTATTCTAACCAAGGTTAGAATGATTAATAACCGATTAATCACATTGACCGTAACATATATATGGGGGCAAAGAAGGTCCCCATAGAGACACAAATTATGATATCTGGTGTCCTAGTGGTAGAGGTATTAGATGGACGGTGGCCTAGTGGTAGGGTTTTGGCTTTGGGACCGGAGGGTTCCAGGCTCAAAACCCTATTCCACTGAAGAACCGCCGTGTATGGGTCCTGCCTCACGCTAAATCATACGTAGTGGACGAATATCCTCCCGTTCGTCTGCCGTGCACGTTTGCATAGGAGGGTGCCAGCTCAGTTGTCGTCCTAGTCATCTGACCGTGGTTCAAAATGACGAGATCCGTCCCAAAATAGCCCTCGTGTTGCTCCAAAACGGACGTTAATATAACTAATCTAATGAAAATGAATGAAGATACTGGATAAGCCTCTAAAGACTGAGTTAAGAGCATATCTCAGATTTATTTATTTATTGGATGGAAGCGAGGTGTACTGTTCACAGAACTACATTTTAATTAAAAGGCAAATCATCAGTTTAACCCTTTCAAGTCACTACAGGTTTCATTACAAAAATTACTAAATTTATTTCAAAAAGACGTATTAGACACAGCTATAAGTAGCTGATCATAAATATGCAAAGGAAAAAAATTAGCATTTTTTATTTTCAAGAAGTTTGTGGTTCCATGGTGAAACCAATGAACGGTAACGGGATATTTTTCCTCCCAATAAGTTATCATCGAAATAAAATTTAAATTGTGTGTTTAATTTATAAGTATACGTGAATATTCAGGATATTCAACCATCATAAAATTCAATATTACTTTCGAAGATTCAATTTTTTAAAAAACAATTTTTATAAGAACCCTCAACAATTTTCTTCTCTTGAAGATCAAAAGCAATTTAGCTCTTGCAATGCCAATATCTTTGTGAATAATAACGGTGGTGAACTGGAATTTTTATATAAGTTGGCTTATTTATCTGCCTCTAAAGTTGTAAAAGAAAACATACGCTACGTTTCGCCCATACGCACTGAAGAAAGCTCAATATGTGGTTCCACTGCGAAACCAATGAACGCGAAAGGGTTAAAACAGAAATTGCATTAAAAATAGATAATAAGACGCGTTAAGATTTTTGTATAATTCTGATTGTTTCAGTTTATAACGAAAATTTCATTTCTCAATTAAATGAATGCGCCGTTCTATTTACGGAATTTAATGTCAGTTCTGTTTCTTAAGGGCGTAAGCTCATGGAAGACATCAAAAAAGGAACTCTCCATAAGTGCTCTACCAGAACTGCACGTGATAATATTTCTTCATCCGGGAAAGCTGAAAGTGTTCTACTGCAACACAATCAGGAGAAAAAATATCTGAGACACTCACCAAAATATCAGCGTCTTGTCTCAAAATATTCCCAAAAGTATGAGCTTTCTTGCAAGCTTCCATTACCGGAATGTGGTTGAATAAGAAACTGAGGGAAAAAAATTGGACGCAAAAAATACTGACAGAAATATATTTCTTCCCTACCAAGAAATTTCTTTACTGCATAGAAGATATTTTATATCCATATTATTATACATTTTTATTTTACTTCATTTGTTTCGTGTTTTTTGTGAAGTTTGAATTTTGTAATCGTTTGTTTGTCCTTGGGTTCTGAAATTTTATGCAGTTGTGCGTTTTCCCCTATTGTGAATACCCTATTTTAATATTAGCAGAACTTAATTAGCAGTTAATCAATTAAGTTATTTTTATTTCAATTTTGCACCTCTTGCGGTGAATTTGATAAAAATATGATCCCATGATATTTATAATAATGAATTGTGCAGCAAAGACTAAAAAGTAGAAACTAATTAAAATAAAAATAATTCTGCGTTACATAAAAGAAGTGCGTTTTTTAAAACGGTTTTTATTAATTTACTACACACTTCTATTTCATTTGACTTGTTTAACACTGATAAAAGCAGTATTAATCTTGTACTTGTGCAAATAATTCACATTCGAAAAAATGGCAAAACATTTGAGGACTGCGATAAAGAACAGTTTTTTTGGACGCGAAATCCATTATTCACAGAACTACTAGTATTTATAATTAAGAATTGTAAGTTAATGATAAAAATGTAAAAAATAACTAAAATAGAAAAAACTCAAATTTTTAGTACTCTAATAACAGTGCGTTTTAAAAACCTTTTATTTATTAAATTTATCAACTGTTTCAAAGAGATAAATAAACACATTCAGATTGGCCTTCTACATTCAAGACAGTTGTGTTTAAATGTAAACTGGTTGATATTTAAATCAACTTAATAGCCAAACCCGCCATTTCGTCGGGCGATTGTCTCTTTCGCTCGGAAATGCAGAATTTATGGCTCTTAATTCGAATCTCTACGTCCGGAACATTTATCTGCAACTGTCTGGTCTATCTCCCCCGAACAAGGCTGATGTAAAATAGTTTTCTGAATTACTCGTATTTCAGATGTTTATAATTATAATATTTTTTTCTTTTTTCGTATAATGCAAATAAACTATTCGGATGTTTTCTCAAGATATATGTGACCTCCAAATATATTCTATAAACTATTCTTTTTTTTTCTTTCTGATGAAACAGAGTTAATATATATGTTTCTTCAATTTGTCATATAAAACATATTCTATACTCTTTTGTCCCTTAGGTAAAGCACATTTTTAAAAGTTTCGTTCTTTCTGTTAGGTAAACAACATTCTAAAAAAAATGTTCATCTTTCTCTTAGAAGGAAAGTAAAACAGTTATTATTCTATAAGCTCTTCTTCTTTCCGTTAGTAGAAGGTAGTCTAAAAAGTGTCCTCCTTTCTTTTTGGTAAAACGTATCTTACAAACTATTATTATTTCTTATAAATAAAACATATTCTATAAACTGTCCTTCTTCATTTTAAATAGAACATATTTTATAAACTATTATTTTCGCTTTTAGGTGAAACATTTTAAATATATTCTTCTTTATTTTAGGTAAAACATATTCTAATACTAGCAGTACGCGCACGACGTTGCCCGTGGAATCAGCACTTTACCAAAATGAATGAAAAAAAATCCGCCCACAATGACATGAAAAAGTTTTGAAAACAAAATCAAAACAAAAGATACACATTATTTGATTTTCCTGCTTTTTTTTCGCCCTACAGTACAGAGTACGTTAATCCAAAACAATATTACAAAATTAGAACCTGAAACTGATTATTATACAGCAAGATTATTAAAATTGAATCCGAAAATAATAATCGAAGTAATTCATTCAGGTGAAGGTCTTGACGTATCCTGCGCGTCCGCCAATCAAAATTGTCAGCAACCTTTCGAAGAAGTGCCGTGCGAGGAACTCGATCGAAAATAATGACTCTCAACTGTCCAGAAAAAAATTAATTTAAAAAAACTTGAAAAGATATTTTAACCGTTCTTGTTTTAAATCCGACAGAACCGTTCTAGTTATAAGCTGAAAAAAATTGAAAATAATAGTGTTATTAGAAAGTCGGATGCAACAAATTTAAAAACAAAAATAACATTCCGATGCCAAAACCGACTATTTTTTAAAAATTTCTCAAAATTCAGTAAATCACGTTAGAAATTCAAAACTAACTTCATTAGAACAGAAATCGCGTCCTCTTTCCGATGGTGTATATATTTTTGTCGTACAATTATTCAAAACCATTCTATTGAGAAATTAGTGCGAAAAATCAACCAAAACAACACAAAACATTAAATAAAAAATTTTCTAGATTAAGTTTTAAAATTTCGGCTTCGAGGTGCATTCAGTCACCATTACGACTACCTGTGTGCCAACTTTCAAGGCTGTAAGTGCGATAGATTCGTCTGGACATCTCACGCAGACACGCACACACACAAACATTGCCTTTTATAAGTATAGATAACAGTTTATATTCTATAAATTGCCCTTCTTTCTTTTACGTAAAACATCTTTTATGATCTATTATTTTTCCTTTTATGTAAAATATATTCTAAAATATGTTCTTTCTTCTAGGTAAAACATATTTCATAAACTGTTTTTCTGTCTGTTAAATAAAACATATTCCATTCTGCCTTCTGTTAGTTTAAACAAATGTGAAATTTGGTGCAAACAAAGTTTTATTAAGAGTTGAGGTTCAATGTCATTCTCTGCGAGATAAATTTAAGCTTTTAAAATTCTGTATTTCTTACTTTCTTGTGCGTGATGTATATAAATAGAAAGTACTGTATTTGTCAAAAGAAATCACACCTCGAGATGTTTACAAATCTCTATATTTCAAATGTCCATGGATCCGATAAACACATTTTTGGAATTGTGTTTGTCTGAACACCATAACTGAGAAACGAAAGTAGCTAGACGAATGAAATTTGGCCAGACATATTAACACCAACATTGTAGATTTCTACTAAATTCTGGACGAAATCTGTCAAACAGAAGTCTGTCTATCTGTCCGTGTATGTTCATATGAACACGACACCTCAAAAACGCTATGAGATAGATAAAATTTAGCATAGGATTTTATTACCAAAATTATAGAATATGTATCAAATTTTGAACCAAATTCGTCCACCAATTGATTGCCTATCGTTCACTCTATTCACCTCTATGTGAACTCTTTAACTCAAAAACTCTAAATGAATGAAATGGGACTCTTTTTGGACGGACATGGCTACTTTGTACGGGGTGGAGCAGAACAATAAGGGCAGTTTTTTGCAATAATCGCAAAATTGTTAGTTTTTTTCGGGGGAAAATTTATTGACTGATAAACAATCGTAATAAAAAGTCAATCCTTCGGTGGCTTTGTCCCAAAAATTAATACATTTCAACAAATCAGGTAATAAAACCATATGTTAAATTTCACCCATCTATCTCTCTGAGCTTTTGAATAATCGTATTCATATTACCGCAGACAGACAGATTTCCCGATGTGAAATCCTCAACATTTCAAACTTCCATGCGTCCGAAAAACAAATTTGTGTGAAATGTGAAATTTGTGTGATAAAATGTCCCTATAATGTCGCCGGAAATTTGTAAGAAAACAATAATTTTTGTTTAAAGTCTACGTGCTGAATTTCAAATAACTAGCTTATATCATTTTTGAATTTTCGTGTTAGTTTCCAAAGCTAGTTTATTTAGCTTTCGGGTTATAGTTAGCGCTTAATAGTTTTTTAGGCCTCAGGAAGATCTACACGTGCACATTCAACGGAATATCAGTTTCAGATTTTTTGGTGATAATAATCTTTCTCTTTGTATACTTTTCCATAAACGCGAAACTTAAAAAGAAGCAATTGCCAAGATTTGTTTTCAGATGAACCTACAGGCGTATGATTTGTAATTAAATAGAATTCTAAGAAGACGAAAACAAGATAAAAAGAATACAAACTCAAAAACATTCTCATCTAGCTGTGGAAGTTCCAAAAAAAGAACCTCCAAAGATGAATAATTTTCTACAAGAGATCGTCAACTTATTCATTTGGGATTATTATGAAAATAATTACCCTGCTTCTTTCAAAATGACAGCCATTTAAAAAAACTGGTTTTTTTTCTTACAGAACAGGATGATTTTAATATTTAATGCCGCGATATTCTACATATATCAAACTGTTTTCAACCTTCTCACTAAAGAAAACGCACTGGAAGTAAAAGGCAAACTTCTTAATTACGGCCACAAAAAAAAGTCCTTTATTGTGGTAACGACAGATTGTTGGACTCCCCTACCTCATAGATGGCGCTGCGATCGATCTCCGGTTTCAGCTTCTTAATTACCCGAGGAGCCATCCGTCTAATTTTAATTTTTCACCTAATTAACACCCGAGGCAGATCGGGTTCTAAAATTTCAAGGGGGCGTTTTTTCACTCCCCCCGCTGTGTAACCCGATGCAAGGTAATGTTATCTTTAAAACCGAAAGTGAAGCACCTTTCAAGCATTTCAATCGCGCGTTGAAAGGTCCACGAACTCCGAAAGAAGACAACTAGAGTAAAGCACCGTTTATACGTCTTTTACATTTATACGTCGTTTCATCACACTCCGAACGAAAACATCTACAGTAAGTTTATACTCTTCTCATTTATACGTCTTTTACATTTATAGGTCGTTCATCACACTCCGAAAGAAAACATCTACAGTTAAGCAC
>BGPR01015413.1:10978-35832 GCA_013235015.1 Araneus ventricosus
GCGGGGAGCTGTTTGAAGGGATATGCAAATTACCTTATTATCTCGTCATAATTATGATGAATTCGGAGCCTCGGGTTGGGAATCTTCGAAGGCGAGGGGCAAAAGGAATATTCGGCGGGTTCCTTTTGTTGACGGCAGGTGGGGTTTTAAATTCCTTCATTCCTCGCTTCGTGATTTCTTGGAATTTACATTGTTGTGATAATTGAATGGCTTTAGCGTGAACCAGGAAGTCTTTAGTGCTTGTGTCTTATGATAAAATTTATGCAGGAACAATGACTTCTTCGAAAAGGTTTTGCTTTTTCTTACTTCAAGTTCGGTCGCAACGAAGCAAAATATTAAAAAAACAATTCCAAGGTAAAAATTGCTTCGAAATCTACATTTAAATAACTTTCTTAGGTATGAAAAGAACAAAGAAATGAATTTAAATACTGGGAACTGGTTCATTTCGTGTGAAAAAGAAGCAAAAGTAACAGTAAAGGATTTACGCGGTGTATTAGAAGTTTGATTCTTTAACCATTTACAGGTCAAAGTTCCCAATTGGGAACATCGAATTGAAAATTCATTTAAAAATAAAATACCGTTCATATAGTTTCTAAAAAAACGTTAAATATAATTAAATGTAAGCTTGATTTTTTGACATAGAAATTAGTTTTCAGATATGAAATAGGCAATGTACAGAAATTTTTAAAAGTGGCCTTTTCTTACATTTTAATTTGTGTGTAGCATGAAAGTTCCTAAAAAATTAGGAAAAAGATCCAAAATTTCTTAAAATCTGTGCACATAGTTAAAAAAAGTTAAATCTCCTTCTGTTGTTAAAAGGTTAATACTTTAGTTATGGCGGGAAAAAATTAATTTTTATATGCAATCTGGGAAGGGGGTAATTTCAAATGCATTGGATAAGTATTATATGTATTGCCGGAACTATAATTCTGTATTGAATGTTTATTCTAATTAATTTCATCTCCCAAACCCAGATAGCATTCACACTTGCAGCAAGTGTGATTTTTCTTGATATTAGCTTGTCATAACAAACTTGACTCGACAACTTCACAGCGCAATTCCTGCAAAGTAACAAAGCATAATCGGTCACCCTCCTTGCAATGCAAGTTTGCTGTAAAATTGACACGGCACACTTACACACCACGACCTGGATACAGTATATATCTGGTTTTGATCTTTGTCTCTGTTTTAAAAAACATACGATTTTTAATAGCATCTCCTAGATCGTCTTTCTATTTATTAATTGAATAAATCAATGATAATTTGAAAAAAAACTAACTAGATCTTTTTAAAAAAAAATACTTTTGAAAAATTCTCTATCTTTTCACTAAATATAGAACTCGCACTTTAAAGAAAACTATATATCGAATTTTTCTTAATGCTGAAATTTTAACGTTCATGAACAAAATTAAACCTAAGAAATAGTCAATGTTTGTTGAAAAATAATAACTTACTTTGTGTCCCATATTTTTAAAGGTAATTACTTTTGAACCCTAATTTCATAATTTATTCCACTAGCAAAACGTAGTTATTAGCGAAAATCGCTCTCTGTCTTGGACTTAAAATCATATTCTCAACTCAAAATTTAAAAAATTAATGAAATCAAGAAGACAGTTTAAAATAAAGCGTGTAAAAGCACAATGCATTAGCGCAATCTATCTTAGGCAGTCGAGGTCTCGCTGGCTGAGTGGCTAAGGCGACGGGTTAGGAAGTAAGTTGTCGGAGGTTTCGAACCCAAGATTAGTCTGCTTACTCTGGTTTTGCAATAGTCTGCAATGAGTTTGACGTAACAAGTTTGCTACAAGTTCGACGTGTGGTGACTTCGCCGTTTGCGTTAACTTGCAGCAGTCTTGTTATGAACTTGCGGTCTTGCCGTGTCAAACTTGCTGCCAGTTTGCAAGCTTGCAGAGAAAGACTGCTGCAAACTTGTTGCAAACTAAAATTGCTATATGGGAACCAGCTAATTCAAAGATTTTCTCACGCACCGAAATAAAAGGTACGTATAGAACAACTAAATTGGTTTCAAAAATATAATTATGGATAGTGTGGGGTTTATCTTTTGTACAAAATGAGAGAAACTAACGTTACAGCTTCTCAAAAAGAAATGGCGGGTTTTTTTATTTGCAAATGTACTAAACACATTTGTTGTTTCTGGATGGCCATTGGATACAGCACCTCGCAGGAGACATCGCCAACTTACTCAACTGGATTTTTGTCTAGAAGTTACAATTATCAAGTGAATCAAATACGACTCACACGGCGATCAAATACGATTCATACCTACTGTCTAAGCAGGTGACCCCTCCTATACTGTAGTTAAGATATAGCTTAGAAGGGCCCATCTAATTACATAGATGAGTCGAATTTCAGACGTGAATTGTGGCGACTAACGTGTTATCCTTTTACGAAATGGAGCAAAAAAGTAGGGACCTCAAACACGACCGAAAAAGGATGGACCTCAAACACGACCAAAAAAGGATGGACCTCAAACACGACCAAAATTTACCGGTTGTATATAGAAGCTGAAAAGTGATAGTCATTGCCTTATTGTAACAACTCGGGTAAATATGCATAATTTGGAGAAAATACCAAGATTACAGTACAATAAGGGTAAAAAAGTGTGTTGTATTTGAATCACTTCCCACACAGTACCATAGGATACCGTAATAGTTTCATTTTTTCACTTTTTTAGGCAAAATAATTTTTTAATCATTTAAATTCATAAATTTTCTAATATCTGTGCTTAGTTATAAAAATATTTTAGTACACTTTGCAAATTAAAAAAATTCAGTCTGATCATCAATGTTTTCTAGTGGCATTAGCTTAATCAGAAGTGGCCAATGTTCCCATTGGGAACACTTCTGATTATATATAAAGAAATTTTATTCAAATTTTAATTATTGATATCATTAAACTAAAGCATTCGAAGGTGATATATGCAAAAAAGGATTTAAAAATTTTCCTGGATCTGAATGCAGTCAGTAAACGGTTAATAAAAATTATCCTTTATAAAATGCTCACTTATATTGAAAGTAGCGGCTATTGAACTCTTCTCGCAGTTTCTAGAAATGTCACTGAAAATCGCGAAAGCAAAATTCTCATGCCTAATGAATTAATTTGGGAGTGAAATTAATTCGTTAACCATAAAAGTTATTTGTTTGGTATTTGACTTATAAGACATTGCACTAAAACTTGAGAGATAGTGAAGACTGGCCTCGCTTGTAGAAAAATAAATTGCGAATAGATAGACTAATTCACTTTTAAAACGTGAGTTGTAAGACTCCATATATATTGAGTGAAAATTTTTAGTGGTTGAGACCCAAATGGGGAATTTTAAAAGGAGCAGAAAAATTGTGTTACTACTTATTGCATATTTTTGTTCTCCAAGGCAGGTTAAAGTAAATAAAATAACACATTTACTTCTGCAATTAATTTTTTAAAATATTTGAGTGATGAAAGTGGCTGCAATGATTATAGAAATTTAGAGCTTCTAGAATTCGTAATTTTCTCAAAAAAAGTGAACTTAATTAAAATTGAATGATAAATTCAACAGTCTATCTGAATCTATTGATTTAGATTCCAAAAGCCTAAAATCCCACATTCTCATAGGCACTTGCCCATTGACTCAGAAGTTAACTACAAAGCTATTTATTTTTTTTCACTACAAACTATCATTACAATATCTATTGCAAGGTTCAATTTACTCATGACCCATCGAGCAGATGGACGAAAAGTTAATATACACCTCCATCTTAAAGTACATTCTGGAAGGGAACAATGAAAACCAATCCAGGCGAAGTGTGTCAAAACGGTCGTTGATTCAGGAGCAGTGCATTTATCCCAAAATCAGATTCCCTCGGCATCCGAGCTCATATCCCGCCGTCATTCCGGTGTCTTCGCTTTATCTTCTCTTTCACACAGCCGCCACGTTAAGAGATCATTTACTAGCGTCTCCTTTTGTTGCACTGTTGTGTTTTGCCGTTGTCTTCTCCAGCAACTGGAACGAAAATGAGAAATTATTTTGACTCTACTCGATAACTATTTTGACTTCCTCTTTTATTACACATTGCAGTTGGATGATCTTTTGGAAGGAAAATGATCGCCGTGGTGACGATGGATTTTTAAAGGATTAAGAACAATTGTTTCAGTTCCATTTGGCTGCATGAAAATCGTTTGAATCATCTTTCATTACCTTTTGAGGTTCGCAAATCTTGCTTCGAAGGCAGTTTATGTCTCAGAGTTTATATCTTACTGGGGATTTTAATGGATGAAATTAAATTGAAAGTTGACCTTCTAATGTTGTTGTGATATTATTTTATAGAAGTGCTGATAATTATAATAGATTCAAGATATTTTTCGAATAATTATTTTATAACTATTTTGACTTCCCCTTTTATTACACATTGTTGGATGATCTTTTGGAGGAAAAATGATCGCCGTGATGACAATGGAATTTTAAATGGGTAGAAACTATTGTTCTGTCGAATTTCGCGGCTCTGAAGTCGTTTGAGGAGCTGGTTGTTACTTTTCTGCTGTACAATTGCCTTGATTCGTAAACAGTCTCCATTTCAATGTTTTACTTCTGGTTTTAATGTGTACCAGGGTGTTCACTTAATTGTTAATTCTTTGATGGCCTGATGGTACTAAATGAAAAAGAAACTAATAATTCTAATTAATCAATATGGGGATAAAGGAGAAAGAAATGTTGTATATAAACTATTTAGACAAACTTCTGGTTTTAACGTGTACCACGGTGTTCAATTAATTGCCAATTCTTTGATGGCCTGATGGTACTAAGTGAAAAAGAAACTAATAATTCTAATTAATCAATATGTGGATAAAGGAGAAAGAAATGTTGCATACAAAATATTTAGACAAACTTCTGGTTTTAATGTGTACCACGGTGTTCAATTAATTGTTAATTCTTTGATGGCCTGATGGCACTAAATGAAAAAGAAATTAATAATTCTATTTAGTCAATATGGAGGTAAAGGAGAAAGAATTGTTGTTGATAAACTATTTAGACTAATGGGAAAGAATTGTTGTAAATAAAATATATAGATTAATGGTAAGAAACTGAAAAGTTTTGACAATTATTATATTTGTGGGTGCAAATAATTACGCATCTTTTCGTTTGGAATGAACTTTTTTGGGGGAGGGAGGGTCCAGGACCGTTTCTGCCTGGGAGCATGAACGTAGGCGGCCGACACAGAGGGCGGTCAACTTCATTCCTCGAATTCTTAAAAATTACCCAAGTACTTCTAAATTACAGAAAAATATTGAGAGCATTCCATTTGCTTGAAATTTAGTTGGATTCAAGTAAGATCTCAAAGGGTGAAGAAGTAAAGGATTAAATTATTTTTACAGTCTTGCCTTTTCGGGTAATTAGGTTTAGGTTTAGAAAAGTTCGAAGAGGGGCTAGCATCCTCTTGATGCTGTATGGTGATCGCTATCTTTAGGTGAGGGATGGCAAAGGGGCATGGTCTTGAACGACCACTTCTTTTTGCAGCTGCATTTTACTGTCTTAAAATTAATAGCAAAGATGATCAGTGTCGTCAAAATCGGGATCGCTCAGTTCCTACTGCAAAAAATAATACAAAGTCACTAAAATTTAACAGGGGGACAAATGAAATTTTAGTATCAAACTCACATGTGTGAAATAGCGAACTCCCTCAAGCCTTTTCTCAGATTTATGTGTTTGGGAGGTGGAGATGGTATTAGATAATGGTTGCATTGTTGTAGAAAAGATAGAGCAGGGACTGGACAACAGTACTATATACATATATGAGATATGTATAGAGATATACTATTGAACAGAATGGATTGAAACAATATTGGATGGATTTTTGCTTTTATCGAGTTTCATAGAAAATGATTGGGAAAAAGTGGGATTCCTGTTTTGAGTCAGCAGAAGATCAAAGTGAGAAATACTATTACTTCGGTTTCAACTAAAAAGAGTTAATTTTAAGATGACGAGTTCAAACTATTATTTCTTTATTTTTGTACCGATTTTTTTTTGTATTTTGCTATTTTGTTACGTTCGCTTTTGTTACTTTGCAAAAGAAACCAAATGCGGTTATTCTGTATTAAATACATAATCATGACAACAAAGAAGAGAGAGAGAGCTGAAAGTTTTGCAAATACACACAGGTAAAAATCACCAGTAGATTTTGATGTTAAAATAGAAGAAATAATAGTTTTAATAACAAAAATAATAATTATTCCAGAGATATAAAAACTAAAGTTTCAGTAAATTCTTTACTTGTCAGTGTGTCCACTTTTAAGTTTATTTGTTAAATTTTTATATGGGATGATATCCCTACAAATATTAATGTCGCTGGTAGCTCCTAAATCAAGAACTACTTAATTCATAAAGCTACTAGTTAAAATTATCAATTTCCTAAATTTATCTAGATCTGATGCGGCCTTTAGAAAATACTTTAAGGATGCTCCAGCATTAGCGACTAATCCTGATATTAACGTAGAATTTCCCTTTAAAATGCACAGAAAATTCGTCTTTTCGATCATCAATGCACTCATAAAGAAGACCGAAGATCCAAAATTATTATTTAAAGTTCAATTTTACATGACAATTTTTAATGCTGCTTAGAATTGTATTCAAGAAAGGTTTGACTCCTTAAATGAATGCAACACATTATTTAAATTTCTAAAAGAATTTAGGAATATCTCCGAAGATGACATAAAAAATTCGTGTTCAGATTTTGATATTTCCGTACATGTTTCTAATGGAGATGCAATATCTGGGGATGTTGATGGTGAAGACTTGTATAATGAATTAATAATGTACAAAATCATTAATGACAATATTACTGATCCTTTAAAAACTTGAAATTGTAGCAAATAATTTAATTTCATCATTTTCCAACTTTTCTGCAATATTATTCTTATATTAATTTAATTTATTCTTAAGAATATATTTAACTCTGCCATTCAAAATTGCAACAGGTGAAAGAAGTTTCTCTAAACTAAAAATAATTTAATCTTACTTAAAATCGACGATGTGCCAACAGTGATTGAATAACTTGGGTTTGAATGTATTGAGAAAGATTTGGCAAAAGAAATTAACTTAAATTTGCAAATAAAAAAGCAAGAAAAAGGAATTTTAATTTATTATTTAATTTATTGGGAAAATCATGAAGCATGTTATACTTAATAATAAACTTCACTTTTTAAATTATTTCTTTATATATGCATATTCATATTTTTTATCTTATAAAAATCTTTAACAGGTGTGATGTCAAGAAAGAGAGTTCTGATAAATTTTGTGTTTACGAGAATATAAAGCGACGTCTTTTTCAAGAAAATTAAGTCTGTAATCGACACGCATTTTAAACTTGGAATTTTACTGATGAATTAATTAAACTTTTTTCCGATTCGTTCAAATGCATAAATCAAGTTTTCTTCTACCTACGAAGAAATTTTCTTTAATTTATTCTGACACTGAAGAAATTGCGTAAATTTTTAAGTTTAAATAAACTGGTTTAGAAAACGATTTAAGGTGTTATAGCGTGTAGGGACGCTGAAATTAAATAGCACGATAGCGACATTGTCTCTAGAAACAGGCCTGGGGTTCCAATCTAAATTCATAGAAATGTTCCGAAAATGCAATAAAATATTATGGAAATATTTTAAAATCATAATTCTCTATATTTTACTCAGAAGGCTTGAATTGAATTTTTTTCGTGTTTCTATGAAGAACACAAGATCTAACCCATAGAAATCTTAAACTAACTATACAATCTCGCTCTCTTCACTCGTTACCAGACTAGAGTATTGTTGCAAACATGGAAAGTCGCTTCCCAGCAATGTGAGTCTTATGGTTGGGAAGAGAGTTTTACAGGGGTAAGTATGGGATGGCCAGCAGCAGCCACGTCTGGTTCCCCTACCTTGGCGACAAATTTGGCGACTTTGGCGACGAAATATGGAATCTCAAAGGTGCTGGAATCGTCTCGATATCTCTATTAGGAGAGAAGATACGCCATGAATGTGCTAGATCATTCCATGTCACGTCACGGCCTGCCGGGAAAACTATATAAGGAGAGCGCTTGGATGACGGGTGTGTGTTGATCGACTGGGATCGTCTTGGAGCGTGAACATCTTTAGAGTTCTATCCGCTGTGCGAGCTAGTAAGCTGTTAGACGCCGAGAGGTGTAGTGTTGGTCCATTGGAAACGACTTGAGAGCTTCGTCTGCAGTGCGAGCTAGGAAGTTGGTGAGCTGAGTGCCATTGAAAGTGCAGTTATTGTCTACTAGTTATTAGTTATTTGCTGACGGTTTGTGTTGTTAGTTAACAAAGTGCTAAACTGTTATTACCTGTGAATTGTTGTCTGTTCACATTGGTAATATGTGCAAGAACTATTGTTTCCTGTACCTGTGCTACGTGTTTTCCTGCATATTTGTAAATAAACTTTCATTCTTCATTATCCTGCGTGTTGGACTGTTTACACCATACACCCACAGTAAGAATTTTGCAACAGTATGTAGATTTCATATTTTCTTCTTCAATACTCTTACACACAACTAAAGCAGCAGCTTTACCGAAGAAACACTCACCCACCTCAAACACAGCAGTGTCGCAGCCACTCCTAATCAAATTTCAACAAACCGACATCGAACCTGGCCATTTGAAATGCACCCTTCGAAAGCTCCAATCCTATAGCACGGTCCAAGACTCCCCAATCAAAGGATGCTAATGGGTATTTGGGAATAGCGGGAAGCTGTTAGGAGGGACATGCAAATTAGCTTATTATCTCGTCATAATTATGATGAATGCGGATCCCTGCGAGGGGATTTTTCGAAAGCAGAGGCCAAAAGGAATATTCCTGGGTTCCATTCGGGACAAGCATGTTAGGTTTAAAATCCCACCAATTCCTTCGCTTCCGTGATTTTACATTGTTGTGTTAATTGAAGGTGTTTGGTGTACACTAGAAATTTTGGTGCTTATATTCCAGTGATAAAATTTATGCAGAAATAGTAGCTTTGAAGAGAATGATTTTTCCCACCACTTTAAAGTTTTTGAATCGATTCAAAAAAGTCAATAATGATAGAGCACAGCTTAAATGAAAGAAATATCTTTTGTAATTTACATAAAAAATAGCCAATTTTTTTAAAGAATACAGATATTACAGTTATTTCTTTTACATTTGTATTCTAATTCTTTGCATGTTGAGAGAATAATGGCATTCTCTTTACCAAGTAAGGAGTGCAGGAAATATTTAATTACTAAATAAAAATTATTTTCCGTTACATTGTTGTATATCTTTGAAACAGTCTTTAATTTGACTTTTATATGTTATAGAACTATTATTGTGGCCTTGTATATTTAAAGTCAGAAATTTTTCCTTGGAGTGTGATTTTTTCCTCTTAATTTATTTCAAACTAGGGGGTTACACCACCTACTCGCTTCGCTCGCTCGCTGTACAGTCGTGTGTGGTTTCTAGTAATAGGAAATTATAAATACATTAATTACTAAAAGTAAATTTAAATTATTTCAATAACAGGAAGTTCTAACTAAATTCTCTTTAAAAAAACTAAAACTAAACTTTCAATTACTAAAAACTAAATAATCAATTTATAAAATTAAAATTTTACCTTTATACCATATATATGTAAATGTTAGAAAGAAATTTCAATGCTAAAATGAATAAGATGCTTAAAAATAAAAATTATTTTCATCAATCAGAAATCAGGCACTTAAAACTTTTTGGTGCACACAATTGAATGCTTTTTCAACAGTTTCATTTGCCCTAACTTCATTCCAACAAACTTCTAAATATTCACACTTCTCAATGAATTGCTGCTCAGAAAAGTTTCGCCACATGTATGCACACTCTCTGTAATAATTATTTAGCCAAGAAAGATATAACTTTTTTCGCTGGGTAGCTATTTATATATGAAAACCTCAGAAAATTTGAGTTTTCGAAAGATGAGATAACCCATTTCACAAACTTTCACCTTAAAAATGACACTTTAAACTGGCAAATGGCTTTAAATATGTTCAGATTCACTATTCAAAATTATAACCCATAATAATTATTTACTTCTACCTTCATAGAATTAACAAAATTGCCTTTTTTCAAATTTTTATAATAATTTCTAAAATTCTTGCTTTTGACACCAACATTTCAAACATGCTTTCTTTTCCCCACAGAAATAATGATCGGAAACTTCGCTCCGCACACAAAAACGCTTGACTCTATTTTGATCATTCCGATTCGATCGACAACAGAAGATTCAAATTTCAAAATTCAACAGTTTCAGTTGTTCAACAGTTCTCTTTTTGGACGATTTCGATTTATAATTGAAACCGCCCGACTTAAACTCATTTTGAAAAATTTCGCTGTCTCAGATCATATCAAACTAAATTCGCCGAATCGATTGTAAACAAAGCAAAGTTGCGAGCTGTTGCCAAACGGTGATTATGAAATTCAGCCCGATTTTGCGTCTACACAAGCGTTTTATTTATAAAGATTAACGACTCGATTGTAATTTTAAATATAAAAAGTTGTTATCTTTCTCATAAAACGATGCAACATGTCCCGGGTAGCAATACTGAACAAAATAAGACGGTAGAGTGGGATGAATCCCAACAATATGCGGACATTTTAGACAGGAGAAGTCAACTGTCAAAGTCTCAGCTGTAAGTGTTGGAGAGGATTTTAAGAACGACGGACCTCTTGAATTTCAAAATACAGTCGACACTCGTTATAACGACCCCCTGCGTCTCACAGCAAAAGGTCTTTATAACGAGTGGTCGCTATAGTGGATATAATTAATAAATGTACGCATGCACGCTCAGCAGTTCCGTAAAAATAGGCGATTTTTAAAGAGATTCCAATTAAATACTCAAATTATTTTTTTATCAATGGTATTAAAAATAAAATTTTATCAATTAAAAATATATTTCTAAAACAGATTTTAAAGTAGAAAATAAAGGGTGTTATATACTTTCAAAACATTTATTTTCTAAAGAAAAAAATCAGAATTGATTGTTTGTCTTTTCTGCATATGTGATTTTATAAAAATATACTTTCCATTTCAGCTAAAGATGACAAATAATGTTCTGTAATTTTCTTGCCTTTCAAAAAGACATTTCCAAAAGTCCTCAATAGCACTTGAAACATTTTATTTTATCTGCCCCACCCCGCGCCATGGTGAGAGTGCACTTAAAAGACTTGCCATTCACGTAGCTAGTAAATACAATAATCAAGGTCATTTACGTTGTGAAACACATGCTCTGGAAAAATACTGAAGAGTTACTCGAATCGGACGTTGTGATTGGGGATTGACGACTGACGGTCGTTACACCGGAAGTAAAGGTATACAGAGTCTCTAGGAAACACAGTTGGGTTTTATCATTGCGTTAGCATCGAAATGTCTTTATAAGGTGGTCATTATGATAGCGTCGACTGTATTAGAAACAGGGAGAAAAAATCAAGCCTAAAACTGTATCCTGCCGTGATGTTTTGGACTAGAAGTTCGAATTTCCTTTAAATTTTTATTTTGTTTACACTTGTTACGTAAGCATATTGTCCCGCCTACCAACTGTAGCGCCCTCAAGTGGCCCAATGTAGAAACCATTCAGTATCAATGTAATACCCATCATACTAACAGCTTCGCCCCTGAGCGGACAATATACCATCTCCCTTACAGCGGAGAAAAATAAATAATACAGTCGACGTTCGTTATAACGACCACGCATTATAAAGACCATTCCATTATAACGACCAGTGATAAAACCCCAACTGGTTTCCTGTGCACTTGTTATTTTACTTGGTGTAACGACCGTCCAGTGTCGTCTAATCCCAATACAACGTCCGATCTCGTGGCCACTCTTCCCGGTATTTTTCAAAAACAGCATGTTTCTAAACGTAAATGACCTTGATTATTGTATTACCTAGGTCTTCGTAGATGTAGAGTCTTTAAATTACCTCTCGCCATAGCGCGCGGAAATTAGAATAAATGAGCAATAAAATAAAAAATGTTTTCAAGGCATTAGACTTTAAATGTCTTTTGAAAGGCAAATAGTAACAGAACATAATTTATCATCTTGACCGAAATGGAAAATTATGTTTTGAAAAGATTCATATGCAGAAAAGACAACAACATCTTCTGATTTTTCTTTAGAAAATAAAATGTTTTGAAAGATATATAACACCCTTTATTTCTACTTTAAAATCTGTTTTAGAAATATATTTTAATTGATAAAATTTTATTTTTAATGACACAGAAAAAAAATAATTTGAGTATTAATTGAATCTTCTTTAAAATCGCACTATTTACGGAACTGCTGAGCATGCATACCTACATTTTAATTATATCTAGTAGACCACTGTTATAGACCTTTGCTGTGGGACACAGAGGGTCGTTGCTATAACGAGCGTCGACTGTATTTTTATCATAAAGGTGTGGGTATAAAGGTGAAAGTATTTCATTATAGGCTGGACGAATATGACTTAGCCTGTTTAAATTCCTTCATCACACCGATGAGAGATGTTGTCAGACCCTCCTTGCTCACAATAGACCTTTCTGCTGAATCCAGGTCGTCTTTAACAAATTTGAGCGCCTGGAATGAATAATTTGCGCCCCAACAGAACTGCAATTAGGAATTTCAGCATATATAGCCCAACGGAAAAACCTAACTAATTATATAGTTGAGTAAAAAACGTATACATAAGTTTTACCATTATCTATACTTATAAAAGGCTTGTGTGTGTGTCGTGTGTGTGTGTGTGTGCTTGTGTGTTTGTGGTGTTGTGTTGTGTGTGTGTGTGGTGGTGTGGTGTGCGTGTGTGTGGTGTGTGTGTGTGTGTGTGTGTGTGTGTGTGTGTGTGTGTGTGTGTCGTGTCGTGTGTGTGTGTGTCCAGACGAATATATCGCACTTACAGCCTGAAATTCCTAGCCAACAAGTCAATAGTGCCTTAATGCAACTTACCAGTCGAAATTTTAAACGACCCAAAAAAATTTTTTATTTAATGTTTTGTGTTGTTTTGGTTGATTCTTAGCACTAATTTCACAATAGAATGGTTTTGAATAATTGTACGAAAAAAATAGATACACCATCGGAAAGAGCACACGATTTCCGTTCTATTGAATTTAGTTTTGAATTTCTAACGTAATTTACTGAATTTTGAGAATTTTTTAAAAAATAGTCAGTTTTGCCATCGAAATTTTGTTTTTGTTTTTAAATTTGATGCATCTGACGTTCTAATAACACTATTATTTTCCACTTTTTTCAGTTTATAACTGTAGCGGTTCTCTCGGATTTAAAACAAGAACGATTTATCTTTTTCATATCTTTTCCCGTTTTTTTTTATTAATTTCTTCCAGGTCAGTTGAAAGATATTTTTCCTCTAGCGAGCTTCCTCCCGCGACACTTCTCCGGACCGTTACTTGCAATTTGATTGGCTGAATGGGTAGGTGACGTCATAAAATTCAATGGAATGACTGCGATTATTATTTTCAGATTCGATTTTATATTTTGCTTCCTGTATAATAATCATTTTCACGTTGAAATTTTGTAATATTGTTTCGGACTAACGTACTCTGTATTGTTCTATAGTTGAAATGTCATTATCGCGAAGAAAAATAAGCGGGAAAATCAACAATGTGTATCTTTTGTTTTGTTTTCAGAACTTTTTCATGTCATTTTGGACGCTTTGTTTTGTTTTGTTTCATTTTGTTGAAGTCCTGATTTCACGGGCAAAGCAGTGCGCGTACTGCTAGTGTTATATAAAAAGGATTTTTAAATTATCTTCTATATAATTATTATTTACAAAAATATAATAATATACTTACAATTTAGATTAATATAAAGTAAGGAGCGCCAAAGTTTGGCAATCTTACACCGCCAAATTCCGGTAACCCTGTTCCACGTCGGAGCGGAAGACGCCATTTTGGGTAGTTCTGTGCTGGCAATCGTCGAGTGTTGACTTATGTCAGAACGTGTGGTTCTGTTCGCGCGGACCAAGGAGTCTTAGCGAGTGATTGGCTAGGGTTTGCCAGTAAGATATCGTTTTAGAATACCAATGTAGTTTGATATTTAAGTAACCGCTCATATGTAACTGAGCAGGCAAGCCATTTGTATTTCTTATCATCATGTACATAGCCTTACATCATTTTATGTCTTCCCTGTCCACTTGTCCCATAGAAATCTGAATAAAAAGCTAGGACTGAACGTTTTTTAGTCTTTTTATTGTCTCCATCCCTCACATCAAAAGAAATCCCACGTCAGGGTCTTATATACAATAAAACATATATATGAACACTTCGTATTTCAATTAACATTTTTATTTATTTATTTAATTGACACATAAACATGCATATTAATTCATAGTATATGATACATGTCTAAGTATCATTACAAAATGTTTTGTTACAAGCCCTAATCATATTTTTACTGTTAAAATATTTAAAATTATAATTAAAAATTTGTGTTCAAAATTAAAATAATATCTTTAGGCGCCTTCGGATTAATATCTTCCTTTGGAGCTACATACATTGTTTTTTAGGCCAATGGAGCAAAACTGTCCTATGCTCAATCCAGGTTCTTTGATTGATTTTTTATGGTACAAGGGCCAACATTGGCCAAGCTGCGACAATCGGGTCTTGAAACCGAGACACTCCTACCTAGTGGCGAATCTAGGATTCGGATCTTGGGGGGCTGAGTCATAAAAATTTTGTATCGATACGACTATGTCATCAACCTAAAGGCTATATTAAACAAAACTCTTTAACTTTATACTTTACTCACTGACAATAAAATCATTAGAACAATACAATACTCATAATTTAATAAAAATAACAAGGAAATAACTAGCCAAAAAATCATTGACCGTCAAAGCTACAGTACGAGTGGAATGACTACAAAATGAGGAAAATTTTCGAGCCTGTCAAGCCAAAACAATGTTGAAACGGTTTTATTAATTTTTTAAAGAGAATTTAAGAAAAACAGTTTTAATGATTTTAAATTAAATTCTGGATTGGCTCTGTGGGGTTGGGCTGTAGTGATAGCCTCCCTGGATTCTGCTCTACCCAAAACATAATTATAGTTCTCTGCATTGTTGTCATTGTTCAAGGTTTGGTACTCAGTAGTCTATAGTGGTTTTTGTTTAAATAATAAACTTATACTCGTATTATCAAGAGCAACTATGATAATATTTTTTGACTTTGCTTGCATTTATTACATTAACGACCCATTTTAAAGCTATAAAGCGTCTATTTTGAAGCCCTTATGGTCATTTAAATCCGCGGTCATATGGCGGGACGACAGCTGATCCGGTACATCGCACTCCAAATTTTTGTCGTGACCAAGAATTGTGAGGTTTGACCATTTCTCATCATTGTCGGTTTGGCGTGCGCTAGATGCGCATTCACGGATGAATATCGAAAGAAAAAAGCAATCAAAAGCGATTGATATATTTCAGAAACAAAGCAAATGAATTTTACGTTTTAAGTTCCACAAGCTTTGACTTATCTTTCAACCAATATTTCATTTCAATTTCCAATTCAAACATTTTTGCTAAAACTCCTGTAAAAAGTCCATTGTTTTCCATCAGAGGAAATGTCTCTTTGTGATCCAACAACCAAATGGAAGAAATGTTGATACTGTTACAAACATGGAAAGTCGCTTCCCAGCAATGTGAGTCTTATGGTTGGGAAGATAGTTTTACAGAGATAAATATGGGATGGCTAGCAGCAGCCAAGTCTGGTTCCCCGACCTTGGCGACAAATTTGGCGACTTTGGTGACGAAATATGGGATATCAAAGGTACTAAGCCGGTGAGCCCAGCGCTATTGAAAGTGCTGTTATTGTCGTTACTAGTTATTTGCTGACTGTTTGTGTTGTTAAATATCAAAGTGCTGAACTGTTATTACCTGCGAATTGTTGTCTATTTACATTGGTAATATGTGCAAGAACTAGTGTTTTCTGTACCTGTGCTACGTGTTTTCCTGCATATTTGTAAATAAACCTTCATTCTTCATTATCCTGCGTGTTGGACTGTTTACACCCTACACCCACAGAAAGACTTTTGCAACAATATACACTCCGTCTTAAAGTACATTCTGAGTGAAAATAAATCCAGGCAGTGTGTGTCAAATGGGTGTTGATTCGAACAGTACAATCACCTTCGAAATCAATTCCCTCGGCATCCAAAAGCTCATATCCCGCCATCCTTTTTCGGTGTCTTCGCTTTATCTCCTTTCACACAGCCGCCACGTTAAGTGATCGTTACGCAACCGCCTCCTTTGCTGCACTGTTGTGTTTTGCTGTTGTCTCCTGAAAGTGGAGAGAAAATGAAAAGTTATTTTGACTCGTCCCGATAATTATTTTGACTTCCCTTTTTATTATCATTGCAGTTGGATGACCTTTTATGAGGCGAGGGGAAATGGTTGCCTGGTGAGAATAGAATTTTAAAGGATTAGGAACAATTGCTTTTCTGGAATTGCGTTGCTCTGGAATCGTATCAATCATTTTCCATTGCCTTCATGGTTCATAAATCTTTCTTTAAAAATAGTCTTTGTTTCAGAGCTTGTATCTTACTTGTGATTGTTATACTAGATGAAATTAAATTGGTATTTTATTGTTTAATCGTGTGATATCACATTTTGACGCAAATTTTGGTAACTCTAATGTATTTAAACGAATTGGAATAATATGTTGAATAAATGACTTTTGAGAAGTAAGTGACATACAAGACGGATAAATCTCTGAAAATAATACAATGACTTTCTTCTTGAATCTTTGATCGGTTAAAATAACAACTAAAGTCATTCATGAAACTACGAAGACTATTAACTATCAGCATTGTAATCAGACTGCTAGAATTTTATTCATAGTTTTACCATATCTATGAAGTTTAACTAACCAAACAAAACAAAACTTAACTTGAAATCTTGTTCTTTTCAATAATTACCAGGCAAGCGTATTTTACATTTCACATTTTCTCCTTTAAATTTTTTTTACTTACCTTACCTCATTTTCTCCTTTAATTTTTTTTTACTTACCTTACCTCATTTTCTCCTTTAAATTTTTTCTACTTACCTTATCTCATTTTTTACCACCTCATAACGTAGCAATACCAGAGGCGGCCCGAGGCAACTTTACCAACCGGACTAGTCAACAATATGCGGACCCCCTCCCACAACTAGCTTAATTTTTAAATTTTATGTTTGTATTCTCGATGTGAAACAAAATTTTACTTAGAAATATACATGTTTTTAGCCGCAAATATGACTTAATATTATGGCGAGAATTTTTAAATATCGGATATATTTAAGATTATATAGTAGTCTTATTGAAACTAAAATCTTACATACAACAAACTTATCTTAAAATTTGCGACTTTATTTTAAAGCAGTGTTATGAATTTTATTGAAAAATCAGTTTTCTGCCTTTTTACCCTCAAAATCTTTCACCGTCTTTTCAGTTTCAATGTTCTGTAAAATGTCCCGTTCAGTCGTCAATGTGGCAAAACTAACTTATCGGTCCTGGGACATGGTGGATGGCAGATACGTTTTGATGCGTTTCAGTCCCGAAAAACTTCTCTTACCAGCTCAATAGCTACGGACAAAATCAAAAAATTTCGCGGTGCCACTGTTCTTAATGGTAGTATTCAGGGTAATGGGAAGGGGCACCGATAGGAAAGGAAAATTAATTCTCGATTTTCCGAAGCTCTCCATTCTATCATACCATTTTGTCTCCTTTAAACTCCCGTTTTGGCGCTACTCCGGACTCTGGCGCTACGGGAAGTTACCCGGCTTGCCCGGGGCGCCTCTGAGCAACCCCATAATCACCTCCTGACCATATTTTTTTAAAAACTACATCGACCCTCTATCAGCACAAGATGTTCTACACTATTCATACGATATCTTTACGATGTTGTGCGTCATTCAGAGGGGTCTATTCTGGAACCCCCGGTTGGGTTGGGAGTTGGGTTGGTTCCGCACGTTAACAACGGAACCCAACCCAACCGGGGTATCAGAATAGACCCCAGAATATCGTAACAATATCGTGGAGATATCGTAAAATATCCTGAGCTAATAGGGCCGTGTTCTTTTGCAATACGCCGTTCTAAAGCAGAGATCCTTTCTCACTCTTCGAATCCTATGGACGAGTTTTCTGCTTTGTTTGTCTATATTAAATGCCTGTACTACGTATTTCCGGTGTAATGCTAAGTCAATGGAATCTTCAAAGCGGAAGTCCAACATACAAGCAGATAAAGTCAAGGTTTTTAATGTAGTAAACAAACCAGAACCCTCGTCCATTGCACGGTCCAAGGGGTCTATTCTGGTACACCCGGTTGGGTTGGGTTCCGTTGTTAACGTGCGGACCCCAACCCAACCAGGGGTACCAGAATAGACCCCTAAGACTGCCAATCAAACGGTTGTAATGGGTATTTGGGTATGGTTTTGAAGGGGCATGTAAATTATCTTATTATCTCGTCATACTTATGATGAATGCGGAGCCTCGGTTTGGGAATTTTCGAAAGTGATAACCGAAAGGAATATTCCACAGGTTCCTTTCGGGGAAGGCAGGTGGGGTTTAGAATTCCTTCAGTTTCCTCGCTTCGTGATTTCTTGGGATTTGCATTGTTGTGATATTTGCAGTTGTTTGGTGTGAACTAGAAAGTGTTTACTGCTTGTGTCTAGTGATAAAATTTGTGTAGGAACAATTTCTTCGTAAGGATAATGTTATTTTTTCCTTGTGTGGAAATTTGGATTCAGTCACTTGGAATTTGCACTGCTGAGATGTTTATTTCTTTATGACTCCTACCTGTGGAATGATTATGTGCTGAGATATAATAAAAATTTGGCCAATGTGCTGACCAATAAATCTAACATAACCTTTTGAGCAGAATGATAAAACCTTGATACAGTTAAAAATTAAATGACATGAAAGCAAAATCACAGCGTAAATATTGCAATGTGTAGAAACAATAAAGTCATTGGCTATGTCTGTATTGATCACTATGTAATATTTCATTACTTTTGTAACATTAGTGTAAAGGAATCTACCTTTGCCTTCAAGCTTGCCGAAAGGGATTTTTTTTATAACACGGAGATTTTTCAACCAAATCATGCTAATTTTACTGAATACATAACAATGTAATATAAAATCTTTATATTAAAATTTGAAGTAAATACCTTGAATATTTGAGTAAATATGAGTATTTGTAGTAAATAATTTTAATTGTGCTCATGAGAATCTTAGAGTAATTTTCCATTCAAAAGCCAAATATATTAGCTGCCTCGTCAAAGCTTGATATATAAGTTTTTACTAGTCATTGGTATACTTATTTCACCCGACAGTTCTCGCATCGTTTGTATAAATCTTTGCAAATTAAAAGTTTTACCTGTTTTTAAAAAATCTTTAACAGTTAACCATTTTTAGAAAATTACGAAACATTTGTGAATAAGTAAAAAAAAATCAATACAAGCCCAACTTAATTTTTTTAAAAATTAGTCATGAAATTTTTAATAAAGTATTTCAAGTCATCATGACTTTCAACTATTTTTGACTCCACCCATGTGAATGAATCTCAAAGAACGTAAAGTTGTGAAAGTTTCAGCGGCCAAAGAATTTTTTTCTATTTATCTGTCTATGATCGTGAAAGTTTAGTTTAGTTACATTTACGAGGGTTATTTCGGGACGGACCTCGTAGTTTTGAACCGCGGTCAGATGCCGAGGACGATACCTGAGCTGCACCCCTCTCCAAAGTTCCACACCACACCAGAGTGAAGTCATTTGACCCAAACGGATTTAACTCGCACCAGACCCGTTTAATCGGCGGTTATTCGGTGGAATCGGGTTTCGAGCATGAAATCCTCCCTCCCCGAGGTTAAGACCTTTCCGCCAGGCCGCCGCGGCCTATATCATCGTGAAAACGCAAAAAGCTTCAAGGATAAATTTTATTACATCGTCTCTTAACCCCTTAATGTTGAACCGCGGTCAGATGACGAGGACGATACCGGAGCTGCACCCCCTCGCCAAAGTTCCACACCACACCATCCTGAAGGCATTTGACCCAGGCGGATTTAACGCTCACCAGACCCGTTTAATCGGCGGTTATTCGGTGGAATCGGGTTTCGAACCTGGAATCCTCCCTCCCCGAGGTCAAGACCTTCCCGCCAGGCCGCCGTGGCCTATATCATCGTGAAAACGCAAAAATCTTCAAGGATGAATTCTATTTTATCGTCTCTTAACAAGCATCACCACCTTTTTCAATTCCTACTATTAGTTCACACTCGCCCTATATATATATATATCTTGTTCAAATTTTCAATCGTTAATAAAATACTTTTTATTCATCCACTCAAGTTCAAATACATTTTTTTAAACTTGCAGTGGATGACACTTGATGTTAATACAGTTTTTTAAATATTTAATAAATAATTAATCAATAATTAATGAGAAAAGATGCTAGACTTGGCGACAAACTTGGCGACTTGGCGATAAATTTGTCGATATTGGAGACAAATTTGGCGACCATTTTGGTGGCAAAGGGAATTTTCAAGATTCAATCGTTAATAAAATACTTTTTATTCATCCACTTAAGTTTAAATACATTTTTTAAACTTGTAGTGGATGACACTTGATGTTAATACAGTTTTTTCAAATATTAATTCATTAATTAAATTTAATGAATTAATTTTAGTTTTATATGGAAGGAAAAATTTCTAAAATAAAATTTTTCTTTGTTGACCTAAGTAGGAATTGACTTTAAAAATTTTTTTTCATATTACTTGTTTGAAATTTCAAGAGCAAGAAGGAAAAAATCTATTCTATATATTCTAAATCTATCTATTACAGGTTCAAATTTTTTCATGACCCATCAACCAGATGGACGAAAAGTTAATATACACTCCATCTTAAAGTGCATTCCGTGGAAGGGAACAATGAAATCCAATCCAGGCGGAGTGTGTCAAACGGTCGTTGATTCGAACAGTGCATTTATCCCCAAAATCGATTCCCTCGGCATCCGAAAGCTCATATCTCGCCGTCGTTTTTCGGTGTCTTCGCTTTATCTCCTTTCACACAGCCGCCACGTTAAGAGATCGTTACGCAACCGCCTCTTTTGTTGCACTGTTGTGTTTTGCCGTTGTCTTCTCCAGCAACTGGATCTGAGCGAAATGAGAAGATGACTCTACTTGATAACTATTTTGATTCTCTTTTTATTACATCGCAGCTGGAGGATCTTTTCGAGAAAATGGCTTGCGTGGATGACAATGGATTTTAATGGATTAGAACAATTGTTTTAGGTTCAATTTGCTGCATGAAATGTTTGAATCATCTTTCATTACTCTTTATGGTTCAAATCTTGTCTTTGAAGATAGTTATGTCTGAAGTAGTTATTGATTTATTGATATTAAATTGAGTCTGACCTTTAATATGTTGTCATTATTTTATAGAAATGTTGATAATTATAATAGATTCAAGATATTTTTCGAATAATTATTTTATAAATATTTTATTATATTTCATTACTATCATTTTCCATTAATGAATCTGATAATGCAAAAATAATATTATTATCGTACATAATGGACCCTTAAATCTGTTAAAATAATTATTGATTCATTTTGAGGGGAATTCAATAATCTCAGAAGAAATTAAAAGGGGTAAAAAACTGATTTGATGATATTTCTAAAGCATCCAAAATTTTTGATTTTTGATTCAATTTGACACTTATTTATCCTAAAGGGTACCCAAGGTTTCAGGCTTTTCCCTACATGTACCACTAATTATTTTTGGATGTACAATTCTTACATAAAAGATTTAAATGGATGTGAAAAGGTGCCGTTTCAACATTGAGTTTCATTCTTTATTATTCAGGTATATATACGTAACGGTTAATGTGGTTAATCGGTTAGTTTGAATAATTACCGGTTAGTGTGATAAATCAGTTCATCACTTTCACTTGTAATTATCATACCAAGAAAAAAATCGTTTCTCTGTTTGAAAAAAATTAGGGGATATTTCAAAATTAATAGGAAGAGACTTTTTAAATCATTTTTTATATATATTCTTGTTAAACAAGAACATCCGAAAAGTAAGCAACAAGCCAAAGCAAGTTATTATGCAATTATTATTATTATGCAAAATTATCATACTTGTTGAGTAGCAATTGACATATTGGTAAGAGTGAACGCAAACATGCCAAACTGGACGAGAATGCCACACATTGATTGTTCAGTAGGGTGTGTGGTCAACCAAAGTTGTCAGAACACACTGACAGCAATGGGGCACGAAAAGGATTTATTTATTTACTAGCCGCCTTCGGAGACCAGCTTGTTCGCCGGGAATATAATTTCAAATGAATCTCTTATGTGTAATTTTATATTCCTGGTTCCCTTAACAAAGTAATTTTTAACTTCAAATTGCTATAGACATTTAACCTGCGTTCTTTTCGTATCCGACTTTACTTTCTTATTCCTTATAAACAAAACAGCTCTCTTAATCGTATTACAAACTACATTACTGATGACCTGTTAAAAGTATTGATCTGCTTTTTATGTGAACATTTTGGTCAGTCATTTTGTGTAATACATTTAGAAAGCAATTATATTTGAATATTTTTTCCTGTATTACGCAAGAAGTATACAAAAAAATTTGGACGGAAATTAATCAAATGTAATGAATTTAAAATATCACCTTTATCTTTATCAGTAAAAGTTTTATACTTAATTCAGAACATCATTCCTGTTGCTTCAACCGCTATTGTCCTATTGATTGCGAGATGAGCTTTTTAAATCCTTTCCTTCTAACCGCAAATGTCCAACAATTGCTGCCCTATCGTTGTTGACAAATGACCGCTTAGCGGCATCCTCCCTCTTCCCCTCGCCCTTCCTCCCTACCTTTGGTCGAAAACCGTCGTCTCCTTGAGCGACCTTGACCGTAGTTAATGACAATTTAAAACCTTGTAATATTAAAAGTAATTATTGCACAGTACTCACATTAATATCATTGGAAAGATAATTATTTGCACTTTAAAGTGGTATAAAGATCATTTTCATGCAATAGTTCTTTCGGAAGTTATTCCCGAAAATAGGGCAGAAAACGTTCAAAATTTGTTTAATTTTTAAATAATTAAAATTTGAATAAAAAATTGAGAAATACATTGCACATTCCCACCCTCCAAAGTATACCTGTACCAAATTTGGTAGCTCTAAATTCAACAGTCTGTTCTGTAGACCGCCAACAGACACACACAGACTTTCTCTTTTATTATTAGTAGAGATAGAGATTACCCACGCCGACCCCTTCAACCATAGGGTAAGGAGCGTTTTAACTGTCGGCGGGGAAGAGTACAAAGAGAAAGTGATACATTGTACAAACATTCAACAAATACAATAAAACACATAATACAAAAGTACAATAAAATAACAAATAATAATAAATAATAAAATATAATAAATACAATAAAATAAAAAATACAGAATAAAAATACAATTCTCAAAAATAATAATATATGTAATACATTAAAACATAATAATACATACAAAATTTAGACAAATATTAACGAAGAAATCAATAAATAATCTAACCTTAAAGTCATATTTAAAAGTAGAAGAATTGTAGAAAAGAATCCGGCCTTACAGACTTTATCAAGGGTTACCAGTAGTCAACGGTTCAAAAATGGGATTTTTTTCTTTAAGAGGTCTGACAAAACGTCTAAAAATAAGACCTCTTGTAACCCGAAAAATCGCAAGAGAAATAGAGGGAATGGAGGGACTACCCACAAATGAGACTCCGACGCATCAAAACAGTTACACCGATAACAAATTGTTAAAAAAAAAAGATTTTTAAACACAAAATAATCAGCCATGAAGCAATATTTTACCGTCATTATAACTGGACTCCTCGCAAATGCTAATTACCTCATTCAGAAAACTCACATCACACATGCGTACAACGTTTATTAAATGTTTCTATGTCCAGAAATATTTTGGACACCATAAAAACCAACGTTGAAAACTACAATACATTAAAGCACGATAATACATACCCCACGTTCTCTCTACACATACCAAGTTATACAAAGCGAGCCGAATCCGCAGAAATGGAGTGCGTTTGAAAGCCAACAATGATGAGTTCTGGATCCTGCAATGACGAGATGAATCGGCCCCGGTTAATTATAGGAGGAATTTGAATGCCTTTTGGCCACGTCTCGGTCTGATCAACGACTATTTTGCACACAGCCAGGGGAGGCATTCGATTTAAACTGAGCCAATCCCCACCTGATATTATGTAACGACTGTGGGCAAATACTCAAATCATTCACGAAATCATATCTCTACTAATAATAAAAGTGTGTGTGTGTGTGTGCGTGCGCGCGTGTGCGTGTACTTGTGTGTGTGCGTGCGCGTGCTTGTGCGTGTGAGTGCTTGGGCGTGTGCTTGTGTTTGTGTGTTGTCGCTCTACAGGTCAGACCACTGGACTTAGAGCCACGAAATATAGCACAAACATACTTTGGAGGGTGGGACTGTGCACCTAGGGACCCTTTTTTGAAATTTTAATTAGAATTTTAATAAATTAAAAATTACTTGAAATTTTGGCGTTTCTCCTTAATAACTTCAGTACATATTACAGCATAAAAATTATTTTTACGCCATCTGAAACTGTTTTAATGAATTTTTAAAAATAGATTTTGTCATAATTTGCAACAATACTTTTCATTGTTGCAACGCAATTAAAATAGTTTTCATTCTTCAAAGAAACATTTATTTGCGTGTTTCTCTATCATTGTTGAAAGATAAGGCAGTATTTTAATGTTTAATGCTATGACTTAATCAGCATATTTTCATCCAGCTAACATTGAGCTAAGAAAAATGA
>BGPR01015414.1:0-26728 GCA_013235015.1 Araneus ventricosus
ATACGACAGCGCTTTCTAACAACTTCACCGGAAGAGAAAATGTTGATGTCCCCAAATTCTGGCAAAGTTTCCCAGATTTTATTTGAGGTCGATTTCCTCCCAGAACAACATATCTGTCAAGAACGAATTACGCCGAGACAAAGAGTTGGATATTTCTCCGTCGCCCGCAATATCATTGAAGGACTGTCAAAACTTAATGGATCAAGACCATTGAGTAAAAGTTATTGGACCGTAGTCGCCCATGAAGTGTTTCAAAAGGCAGGACTTATTTTCTTCGCCCGGGCGAGCCGAAGTGCGGTGAATCGATTCGTTAGTTCCGGCTTTCCAGCGAGATATAATAAATAGAAAGACGAATAGAGAGACACTGATGGAAAAAACTGCGACTTGATTTATCATCATCGATGGAAAATGTTTTCTAAAATAGGTATTGATATACTCAGTGTAACATTTCCGCTTTCTTGGTGATTGCCTTGACTCAGTTAGACGACCTGCAGGACTCGATGGAAAAGACAATGACTGTAATCTTGTTACACGGGGGTATCCTATTGATTTGCGATGGGACGGATTCTTTCAAGGTTGATGGACTCTTCCACCAAAGCGATCTTTTGTTCTCAAGAAAAAATATGCGATGGAGGAAAAAATGGCAAGAATTCCTTTTGAATAAAATGGCAAAGAAAGGATTAGTAGTTTTATTTTATTTTAAGCCATCTTATTATAACCTACTCTTTTAAATCTTTACTGAAATATAGGATGTAATATCATTCCTAGACATTTCCCATTGACATCAAAAGGTTTAGCTTAATATGAATCACAATTTATGATTTCTATTTGGGGAACTATTTTGTTCTAAAAGCGAGAAGAAAAGTGAGTTAGTCGTATGCACTAAGTCAATAATGGGAGAAGATGTGGCTATAACACGATGAAATATAATTTTATGCTACGAAATGAAATATGAAATAATAACACATATATCTGAACTAATAATGAATTATAAAACTAAATATTGAATATATTTCAAACTACTGATCAAACACTTTTCACACGAAATTTAATAGTATGAACAGGATGGAATGCATATTCTTTTGTGCATATTTACAAATTCTATATTGCGTTCCATTTAATAATTTTTTGCACATTTTCATGGAATATTTCATCTGTTTGGGAGTAAAATTGACACTAAACAATGCAAATTTATTTGCCATTATATTTGCTATATAAATAACAACGATTGTCTAATTCCATATTTTTAAAGTAAAGAAATATAAAAAATGGTGTCTTATTATTGTACAGGATAATTTTTTAATGGATTTAGCTTCTTCATTTTGAATTCAAATGAATCAAATATTTTAATTAGTAAATGTATTCAAAAATTAAATAAAATAAATGCAAATGTTATTGAAATAAATTTATTAAACGGAACTGATTGAACTTAGCTATGAAAACTACGTAAAGATTAGATTTGATGAGTAAAATATCAATTATCACTTAAGAAGCCTATATAAGCTAATGAGAATGTTTTTAAATATTCTAGATTTTTTTAATATTAAATAACAAAACTGATAAGAGAAATTTTGCTGATTTAGATCTAACCAATCTTCACACAGCGGAAAATTCTTAATTATTTTGATTTAAAAATAACTTTTAATCGTCAAAACCTAAATTTTAGTATAAATAATAAATATTCGTGCAACTGCGTTTATCAAATTATTATTTAAGTGTAGAAACTAACATTGTCCCTATATATCACATTCTAAATTCCTTAAATCCAGCCACATAACCTAGAGCAATTGAAGTGTCAACTATTTGAAAACTGTAATTTTCATGTCTAATTCACAATGTTCGTTTTTCCGCTACGCTAGAAACGTTTAAATTATGCACTTGAAATGTAATATACAGAGTTCCCATTTATATCCGTTACACCCCCCTTAACTTCTAAACGGTGACAGATTAGGCCATAAAGTTCGTGTCTGAATATAGTAAAAAGGGTATGCGCTACTCGATGAGACAACTTACACCGCCATCTATCGGAAAATTTTGGAATTAGCGGTCCTATCTCGTAAACGGTGAAAGATACGAGAAAAATGACAATTAGAAAGATGCAGAACACTCTTGATTTAGTACAAAAGACAGCTTGTGCACATTAATACTCAAAACAGAATGCAAAAAATGAACATTTGTTTGGTCAGGTGTATAATGGTTAACGGAGAGCATTTTGAGCGATATAAATAAATTATACAGAAGACAGGGATATGTCTCAGTTTCTTTCTTCCTCTCCTTATTGCGTGACAATTTTCGAAATTGAGACCAAACAAATGTTAACTTTTTGCATTATGTTTTGAGTATTAATGTGGGTAAGGTATCTTTCCGTACTAAATAAAGAGTGCTCCACAACTTTCTAATTGACTTTTTTCTCGTATCTTTCACCATTTACGAGATAGGACCGCTAATTCCAACATTTGCCGATAGATGGCGTTGTAAGTAGTTTCATCGAGTAGCGCATAACCTTTTTTCTATACCTAGACACGTACTCTATGGCCTAAGCTGTCACCGTTCAGAAGTTAAGGGGGGGGGGGGGTAACGGATATAAGTGGGAACCCTGTATCTGTGTTCCAGGTCTGTATTAAGTTTTGCCATATTCTGTATTCTTTTCCTCCTTTTATTTACATTTTGACTCATCAGGAGTCGTTTTGGGAAGATACGCTCTGTGTTCAGTGTGTTGATATCTTCAATAAAATCCAGTACATTTGATTTGCCCTATTTTAAAACCACAGTCTCTTAAGCAACTCGAAAGCAACTTTGGAAGAAATCTAGAAAAGAAAGAAAATCTTCAGCTTCCCTTTCTAAATGTCACTCCAGGACTGCTGGTCATTATCTCCCTAACATCCTCGAAACAGCTCTTTTTAAATTAATGTTCCTCATGGAGAGAACTTTCCTCTTATTGGAGAGCATTCTGTAAGTGTCAATGGCTCATGAGTACATTTAAAAGTCCATTTGAAACAACTTGATTGCTTCATACTAGGAAATTCCATTTTAAAGTAACTGCACGCTAATAAAAGATACTCCTTACGAAAAACGCTTTTATCTTCTGAACAGTGAGTACAGATTCTGCACGAGCAGATATATTTTCTTTACTAACAAGCCTGAAGAAATGCTGTTCCAGTAGAATCTTTTTCCCTTGCTTGGGGTCGGAACAAGTGCTGCTCCACTGGTATAGTAAAAATTCGCGTCCTATTTTGAGATAAACAGCCTATACTTTAATTCCTCTACCCTTACTCTAGGACATTTAACCTATTTTTATTATTAGATTTAAAACTAATGGTAGAAAAACTGAAAAAGGTTTAACTCTGTAATACCTAGGCGATTTTTTTCTCCTAACGTCTTTAAAACCGGACCTTTGGGGAGAATACGACGAGAATTGGACTCTCCCAACCTGGGTAGTCATTTACCCCGCAACCCATCCCCTGCTATAACGTTCCCTTAAGGCGCACGGAAATGCGCTGTGGTGGGCAAGGATAATTGGAACTCCTGTCGCTTTTATCTCCGAAGCCATCTCAGAACCTCATCTCCCCTCAATAGAAGCCAACCGCCTCAGAACGGCCTTCATCACTGTTAAAAGGAAATTTTTAGACCGCCCTAGACCGCCTGGCTCCGTGTGAAAGGGTTAATATTACGAGGGATTAAAAGTTTCTACAAATCTTGTTTTCCACTGACCTGCGAAAGGGGGAAGTTGTGATGGCTTCCCATGTGTGTGATTCGATATTCAGTTCAATGACAATCCAGTTTGTCCTTTTTTCGATTTATTCACGACACACACACATATAAACACCATTACGACAAAACATATAAAATAGAAACATCACATAGCTTAGAGCTCAATTAAATCCACACCCGCCTGGGGGCAGGGTCAGAAGGTATCTGCTAGTGAATCCCTTCGGGCGTGGGGATGAAAGTTCTATTTTTCCCTTTCTAGGGATTGCTGTAACTAAGTTGCCACAGAAGTCATGATCTTATATCACCCACTGAAATGTTTTATAAAGTTGAACTAAGTGTGCACCTCTCTGTTTTCTGAAAAGCAATTTTTCTGAATTTTTGTAAAATGCAATTTTATTCCCAATTTAATAACCCGACAAAAATTTTGCTGACGCTTCATAGTTTAGTATAAATATTTAAAAGCTTCATAGTTTGATGAAAATTTCTTAAATCGTCCTAAAAATCTTAATATGTTATAAAATATCAATCTCATTTATTGTCTGTAAGATATATAATTATTTTTAAGTCATCGTTCTCTATCTTCTGTTTTATAACTTCAAATATCATTTCCATAGTTTTAAATTGAAATTTTTTAGTGCTGAATTCTAAACAGCATTCGGAGTATGCAAAAAGCTCTAATTTCTGAATTTTTTTGTACTTGGTGATTGAAAGTATTAAATTCTTTTTTTTAATTCTACGAAATGTAACTTATTTTTTTCTAGTGAATTTCAGAGAAAAAAATCCCAAGAAACTATGTATTTGGCATTCAGTATGCAAATGATGTTGTCCTATTAAAAATAATTTATTCATTAATTTGATTAAACAGAGTGCAAATTAATTGATCTCTCAAAACACAGTTAGAACTCCAGATTGAAATATATATTGAAGCAGATTGTACAGGGCAATGAAGCTGAGGCTCAAATACATGATGAAAGAAATATACGAACTGGTAGAAAAAAAAGAGCAATACATAAAACTATCTAATCAGTTTGGTTTGTAAGGAAACGATCGTCATGTGTGGTTGGTGAAATTAAACCAACTTAAACATTAAACCTTTATAATCTTAACCAAATGACTTACAAATTAAAACTTTAGGGCTCATTTCATAATTCCAGTTTCTTGCATCTGATCTAAAATGATAAACAAAATCGAAGAATCCGAATTCAAGATGAATTAATAATAAGTAAATTGTGTATATAATATATATCTATTTTAATATATTATTCAATCATTGTGTACTATATACAGGGTGCCCAGCGAATAAGACCCGGATTTCAAAATTAAATATCTCAGAAACAAATATCAATAGAAGAATGCAGTAAACGGTATGTTTATTAGCTAAGCTGTAAAAATGTTATACAGAAATTTCCAAAATTTAGTTACTAAAACCGTTAACAGATGGCTCTGTAATCGCAACACTATAAATTGCCTATAAATTGTGCTTCCAAGACCAGAGCGATCAGTTCGACCGCTGAATCGTGAGAGGGGGGTTAGCGTAGAGGTTGAAATCATGTATTCCATTGAACAATTTGTTTTTCTGGTACTGGAAAATCACATATTAGAATGTAGTCTTACGGCAACAAGGCGCATTTTTACAAAAATATTTAATGTTCCAAAAGGACCCGACGCAAAAACCATTCGCAAGCTCTTCGCCAAATTCGAACGGACAGGCATCGTGGATGATAATCGAGTGGGAAATGTTGGACCCAGGCAAACTGTAGTCACTCCTGAAAATGTCGCCAAAGTTTCTGACATTGTTCAGCAAAACCCAAGAAACACTGTCCGAAGAATTGCATCAGGGATTGGTTTGAAGCGTTCAAGTACGCAAAAAATATTGAGAAAGAGCCTACGGATGTTTCCATACAAAATCCAAAGTAATCAGGCCATACACATAAAAGCCGTGCGACAAAGGTTTGACTTTGCGAACGAAATTCTCACAATAATCGATAATGAAGGATTTGATGTTGGCCGCATATGGGTCACATACGAAGCACATTTCCACTTGAATGGATTCGTGAATAAACAAAACTGGAGATTTTGTGGTTCCGAAAATCCTCATTTGTGTGAAGAGAGACCACCGCATTCGCCTAAAGTTACTGCTTGGGTTGCGGAATGCAGCAGAGGCATTGTCGGCGCTTTTTATATGCGAGAAACGATCTCTAGTGAACGTTGCATCACAATTTTGGAACAATTTGTCAGCACACAGCTAGCGTTGGAGGATCGACCAAGAATCGAGTCGTTCATGCAAGATGGGGCTTGACTACATCGTACAGAAAAGGTGCTTCGCTTTCTTGATGAATACTTCGGAAATAGAGTAACTGCGTTGGATTATCCCAAATTTATTGGCACAGGAATGGATTGGCCTCCATATTCGCCCGATCTGACTCCTTATGACTACTTTCTGTGGGGCGCATTGAAAGACACTGTCTACAGGAACCATTCCTCTACGCTGGATGAGCTTTAATGGGCGATTTGTGTGGCATGCAATTCCATTTCCGTTGAGACATTGAAGGATGTGATGTCAAATTTCATTCTTCGTTTACGCCACCTCATTTTTTTGAACGGTGAACACTTTGAAAACATTGTGTTCTGATTGCAAAGACTGCTTGGCTTGACTTATTTTTAGACTGCTTGCAGAGAACAAGTTTTCGGCGTACAGCGCCATCTGTTAACGGTTTTTGTAACGACTTTTTCGAAATTTCTGTATAACATTTCTACAATTTAGCTAATAAACATGCCGTTTACCTCATTCTTCTATTGATATTTCTTTCTGAGATATTTAATTCTGAAATCAGGGTCTTATTCGCTGGAAACCCTGTATATGGAAATGCTGATATTGTGCATTAAAAATACCAAAAAACCATGTTAAATTATGATCAATGAAATGACATTTACAAGAAAAAGCTCGTACATTTTAATGTGGCTCGTTTTGCGTTTCTTTTAATTTAAATTATTTAATAAATTAACTTATTGAAGTCGAAAATATATGTCATCAAATTTTTAAATCACGTCACCTCAATAGTTTCATATTTCTGGCTTTCTTTCAAATAGCAAAATAATAATAATAACAATTATAAAATCGGTATATGATTGGTATTTGATTACTATGAATAATCATGGAATTATTTTTTTACTTACTAACTTATATCGTTAACATGGATGAGCTTTTGCACGAGCAGTCGTGTGTAGTCACCGACATGAAAGTAATAATACTTCGTATATGTATACCATGCCACAGAGAAGGAGAATCAGAGGTCTCACTCCGCAATTTGATCAGCGCCCCCACTCGGCAACAAAGAGAACTAGCAACTTCGATACCAGCGCCGTTTCAAATGGAACATGAAGGTCGCCGCCATGTTTGTTGTGCTGGATGTCGATCTTCATAAGAACAGGTAAGTTTGATACATGTTTCCTAATTTATGTCAAAGTAGATTTAAGTTAATAAAAAATTAGTAACATATAGTTTCACTTTTATAAATAAAATAACGAAGTTTATTTTTTTTTCACGCTGACGTACTCTGGTAAATTCCTTTATTGGTTACAGTTGGCGTACTGTCTATGTGAAGTGAAGTGTTAAAAAAGTTGTCATTAGGGTCTATGGGAGTGAGACCTCTGATTCTTCTTTTCTGTATACCATACTAGCTTATAATTTACTACACGTACAAGAACGAAAGAGAAAGGTTGTTTTCATATGCCATAAGAAAAACTGTGACCGACTGCAAGATGTCAGATTAAACATTAAATGGCATTGACAAGAAAAGTGCGCGAATCGTTACTTTATTTTGTTTCCTGCTTTCCCAATAGGATGTCGGGGTTGGAAAACCCATCCATTTTCCTAATCATAACAGCCGGAAAGTGAAATATCCACATCCAGCAGCTGTTCATTTATTTGCTTCTCAATGAACTTCCTCTCTACCAACATCAGATAAAGGGAAAAATGTTTATGGATGCATAATTAGATAAAACAAAGTCTATTTTTACATTGCCTGGTTTAATTTTATTTTATATACAGTATTTAATGAGGACTAAAATGTTATCTAGACTGATATTATTCACTTGAGCCTGATATGCTCTTAGTTCAAATTTCAAAACAGTGGTAGAATGAAACATAAAGGATACAAACATTTCACTATTATTGGTATGAAGCTTTGTACTTGAAAATTGCAGAAAGGAATTTATTATTGATAATTATTTAACAATTGTAATTATTATATTCGCTTTCTTATGAATTAAAGTAAACTGCCGCATTGAGATATTTTTATAAAAAGCATTGCATTTCAAGTTTAAGGAGTTTAAATATGTGAACGATATTTTCATAAATTTTTGGACTGACCTGCTGTCGAATCTATGATAAGCCAATCCTGATGACAAGGTTGAGCCAACAGCCCACAAAGACCCAGCTTATGTTAGAGATATCATGTTTCATTTCATATCGGATGTTGAGAATGCACGTGAACTGCCTGATATTTGTATCTCATGTTTAGTCTAAAAATTTTCGAATCGTATTCAATGGTGTTAAAATGGGGGATTAATTTTAATATTTGTTAAAATATTTGAATTTTGAATGTTAGCAGTCTAGAGACCTGATTTACAGCACCATTATGAAAGATTAATTTACCTAAAAAATTAATAGCCGATAGTGAAAGTAGCTGAAACAAAAGTTGTACATTGCATTGATACACAATAATAGAGAGATCAAAGAAAAAAATTAATTTAAATATTTTTTTTTATTTTTACACTAAAACTTTAATCTGCCATTTTAAATTTTCATATTCAAGCATATTGAAATAACAGAGAATGATACACACAACCAACATATGAAAAACCAAATCCAAGATATAGTTACACATTAAAACAAAAGCGCTGCAGGCTTAAAAATAAAAAAAAGATACTAAGAAAATAAAAATTATATTAACGAAAGAGATCTATCTGCAGAAACAATATTTATCGAAGCATTAGGGGCGAAATTCTTGCTGTTTGAGAAAGTTTTTATTTCTTTGAGCTGATCTATTGTTCTTGAAATGACAAGACGGAATTCTCCATTCATTGGTGAAAAATGCAGTATCTTTTACTGCAATTCATTATATGAACTGGTGAACTTTATATGATGATGATTTTACAATCGTAATTTCAGGATGATTTTAGAATCGTAACTTTAATATGATTTTAGAATAGTAGTATGCCGTAATTTTATCACCAATCTCTCCTTCCATTCCACTGGTACACCGTCTTTCTGAAGAGGCCCAAGACAAAGAGAATTCGTTTTTCACAGCACTGTCAGTCACACGTTAAATTTTCAAAAAGTGATTTTTTAACATGAACTTCTTATGCAGAATTAACTGTCACATTCAACCAAATATATTCATGCCTGTCTACAAGCCTGAGAGGCCGAGAACCTAAGGAATAAATCTAACAGGCTCGATAACCTCCAGACGTGCGACCGTTACGTTCAGTATTTTTACAGCATTCTATCTAGACAAAGGAAAACTTCCAGCAAGGAGACTCTCAAAACCGGATTTCACACAAAAGCTTCCGCCGTTCAAAATGGCGAGCATATAGTTCGGTGGAATAAAATTAATTTACAGTTTAATAAACAATGAAACATTAAAAGAAATTACATAAAAAGTTAAAGCAATCAATAATTAAGTTGATTACTAGAAAAATTAACATGATAAATTGAGATAATTATTAAAACTGTAAAAAAGCCCGTTGATAATGATAAGAAAGAAACTTTGGTGGCGAAAATTAAATTATTTAAAAGTACTGGTAAAGTCGAAAAATGATGTAGTTGCATTTTTGCAATCTAACAAGTCGCTAGGAATTATATGAAAGCAAAAACTTTATTAAAAACATTATAGTCAACTTGACTAAAAGTTAAATCAAAATCACTTAACAGTTTAATAATCATCCTTAAGCATTTGAAGCATTTAACTTACTCTTAATCCCAATCCTAAAAAATCTAGATTTCTGCCTAGAGTAAAGGCCTAATAGTACACGCATAACGTATATCAAAAGTATGGGGAATTCTAAGAAAGTCAGCCAGCCAGTTAGCCTGTAAAAGAGAAGAGGAGAAGCAATTGCCGATGTATTGCTTGTATTTATAACTATACCTCATTTACTTAAACCCGAAATTGAATCATTATTGTTGCAAACGCTCAGTGGTTAGAATCAGTGAGAACCATCCTAAAAATATCTGTGTTAGAAAAGTTAGGACCTCTATTTCGGATCAAGTTTCCTAACACTGTCTGTACTGAAATAACTCATTTTTCTAAAAAAGACTTCTTATAATCAGATCATCTTCTAAACAATCCAAATATCATTAAATAAATAGAGTGGAACATTAAATTAATCTTTCTCTCTATCTGTTTTGTTTGTTTTTGGACGTTTTGTTTTAGTTCAGTTTTAGATTGATCTCTTTTAGCAATACTCACACACACACACACACACACACATGAGAAGATATGGGGAACATTTCTTAAGATCTTCATAAATATAAAACGTTTTGACCATACTCTCTTGTGAACGCTATTGCCTACAGTAATTTTAATTGAATTTTAACCGGCGAGTAGTATGTTGCAGGGAGGGTGAAAATCCCAGCCGAGTTCGTAAATGAGCTATTAAGCTCAAAGGGATAAAGAGCTGTTTTTTTTTTTCATTTTCCAGTAACTCTCTTACGATTGAAGATGAAACGATAATTGAAATTAGGTGAATTGTCGCCAAATTTTAAAGAATAACTTTCGAAATAAAAGTATTTCGATAATTGCAGTAGCTTAGAAGATAAGAAATGGAAAATGGTTTTTAATCCCCAACTTCAACTGCTTTTTAACCCAAACTTGAGACTTAGAAAAGTTTAGTTATATTAACGTCCCGCTTTAAAGCAACGCAAGGGCTGTTTTGGAACGGACCTCATAATTTTGAACCACGGTCAGACTACGAGGACGACACCTGAGCTGGCTTCCCACCTCCAAACTTCCTCTAACAACGAGAGGACGTTTAGCCACTAGGCATGATTTAACGTGCAAGAGGCGCCATACGAGATGTATCTTCATTGGAATCAGGTTTCGAACCTGGAATCCTCCAGCTCAAACTTGTGGCATACAGTTGGAAAGCTCTTATCGGTTGCCTTCTCTTCCACCCTCTTTCAACCTCATATCTCTAAATCTT
This sequence comes from Araneus ventricosus, assembly GCA_013235015.1. Classification (NCBI taxonomy): domain Eukaryota; kingdom Metazoa; phylum Arthropoda; class Arachnida; order Araneae; family Araneidae; genus Araneus; species Araneus ventricosus. Next base: position 10,915 of record BGPR01015414.1, read on the forward strand.
ATGAAATTATGGGAGGAAATTTCGTAGAGGGTAGGGGACTTATATCTCCCGGCAACCGGAATCTACCATTCTCTTTCAGCTTCCCGACATAATTTTTATTTGAATGCCTCACTTGCCAAATCGATTAACTCCACTTTCTGAATTTTTTTAAATTTTAGTGTCAAAGCACTTGATTGACACTTAAATGGTTATATTCAAATTAAGTTTCTCTAATAATAAGGATTAACTCCACCAAATTATAATTTTTTTCAGCCATTGAATAATAAATACTTTATTTCAGAAGCCAAACTGATTAACTCCATAATTTAAATCGTTGCTAACTGCATTATTGCGCAATAAATATTCAGTTAAAAACATTTTAATGCAATGTTGTCGTAAAAGGTACCGCTTTTTATGTTGTTGTTGTCATTCGTTGTTTTATCCATCTTCTTATTATTGGGGTTAAATAATAATAAGTTATTTAAACCCCGACACCTCCTCCTTAAGAAGGATCCCTACGTTTGTGAATTTCATTCGCTTTAATGTCGGATTTACGAAAGGATGTCTCAATTTCGTGTCTTCCCAATTGACACACGCTCAGTTGGTGTATTTCTGTTTTAAATAGATTTCTATATTTTTCATAAATACGATGTTGGATTTCGATACAGGATAGATTATTTTATATACTTGAGAAAGTGGGCATTATACTGTGTATTATGATGGACTTGTTGAAATTAATTCCTCCCATGGAACATGATTATTATAAAATCTTAAGGACAAATCGACATGACGAGAGCTCAAATACAGCTGACGAAGAAGATATAATTTATACTGCTGATGAATCAATTTAAATAAAGAAATAATAATAACTGCAGCAGTAACAGAACAGTTATTAATCATTTTTGCTAAAATCTTCAATAAAAAAATGTATATAATGGTGTTTTTCTGTAGGAAAAAGTTTGCCTGAAAATTTCTGTAATAATTTGAAGATTGAATTTGATTTAATATTTTGCTTTCAATTGCCAAATTGATTAACTTCCTTAATCATGCAAAAATTGTAGTAATAATATCGATTACTCCAAGCATATTCTATTTTCTACTTTTTATATGTCGTTAGATTAAAAATACATCTGCAGTAATGCAGTCTACGACGTTTATTTGAATTTATATTTTAAAAGGATTAAAAAAACAATGTATACCATTTTATCACTTTTCTCTACTTTTGGGTTTATGGAGTTAATCAATTTGGCAAGTGGGGCATTCGTTTATGTTTAGACAGTTGCTTGTCATATTTTATGTTGCGTAACATTACTTCATTTTTCATAAAAATTAAGTATTTTTTTCAGACTCTGAAAGATGTCGTGAAAATGAGAAAATCCCATTCATTATTGGAAACAGAAATACTATTCATTACCCACAACATTCTTCTGTTCTTATCCTTCAAACCACGATTTCCTGCTTAAAAAACTAACAGGTTTCAGTAGCAGTAGATCAAGTCAGTAGATTTATAAGAAATATGATTACTTCCAATTTTTCTTGGATCTGTTGTTCAGAATTGTATGATTGTGTCATGGGAATATTTAGGAAGCAACAATTTTAACAAATAACTGATTCTTAGAAATTCCCCTTGAGCTTCCAATATGGCCCACTATTTAACTAGCAGTCTTATTTGAAATTTAGAAATTCTGTCTTCTAAATATCTAAAAATCCTGAAAATATACAAGTAGTCAAAATTATTATGAAAATTAAAAAAATCATCTTTGAAACAATCTGATTTTAAACAAAAATATTCTAAATGATACAAAGAATATTACAAAATAGATAGGTATATAATTCTGTAAAGAAACACGAATATGGCTTTCGAGTTAAAATTAGTTTGGAAGTTTAGGATTTTAAAGGACCGAATATTGCTTTCTCTGACATGTTATAACTTTGCGTGGTTCAGTTCTGCAGAAAATTCTGGAAACACTCTCTGGCCTGTTGAAATTGATGAGAAATCGATAACGGCTGTCAAGAAACTATGCGTGGATTGTAAAAAAGTATTGGAAAACTGTTTATACCCTGGCTTTACACATATTTAAAGAAATAATCTTACTTGGGTTAGTACTTTAATATGCGTGAATGAAGATGAAAACTTTTATAAAATATTTGGGCATGAAAGATCAATTAGTATTTGTAGATTTAGTTTATTACTATAAGTAAAACATTAAGAAAAATGAAAAAGAAACTTATCTTTTCTACCCGTTTTAAGCAACCTTATTTCAAAATTTAATGGAAAACGTTTTTCAAAATTAATGCCTGGTATGATAATTTGTTTGCTTCGCTTAAAACGAAATTACTGAAAACATACACTGACCAAATTTAATATTTACGATAAGACCTAAATCAATCATGTTTCTAGATTAATCCAAAAAGAAATTAATGGCAGTTTAAGGAAGGGAGAATATTATGATGACGGAATCATATAAACAGAAATGAACTGAGAATTTCTATATAGATACAAAAAAATTTTTGGAACCATTTCAATCTATTTCCATACATTTTTTACATGTTTTGTAAGCATCGAATTCTTCAGAATATGAATTTCTTTCGTCTTTGTACAACCAAAAATGTATATTTCTTTTCTGCACGTGTTTAAAATTAACCTCTCGTTTGACGATTTAGTTTGAAATAAGAAACGAAAAAATAAAAAAAAAAAATTAGACGAATCCAGTTGAAGTAAAACATACTTTTTTTTCTACTTTCTCGTTCGCAAGCATATCAGAAAGTAAGATTTCCTATTTGATTACTTTAAATGTAGAATGAAGAAAGTGTAGAATATTTAAAATACTTTATTTTTCCACATAATTACCTTGCTGTTTGAGGCATTTATATTTCCGGTGAATAACGAAATTTATGTCTTAGTAATAGAATAATCCGTCCTGACGATGACGCCAATTGGTGACTGCTTGATCACCCACCAGCACAAGATTTCTACACTATTGTTACGATATCTTCATGATATTGTACTGCATTACAAATATCGAACAAGGTTGTGAAAATATCGTAAAATATATTTTGATAATAGGGTAACATCGTCATTTGAGTAAAAATGTTTCGTTCAAAGATTCGTTTTAAGCTTGGGGAATAAATAAAAGACGTATGAAGTCAAATCAGGACTATAGGGACGATGTGGCAGTATTTCCCAGGGCCAGGAATCCAAGAGATTTTGCGTTGCACGAGCTGTATGTGGCCTAACGTTGCTATGCAATAGCAAAAACCCCTAGGAGAATCGTAATATGATACAGGGTGAACAAAAAGTCCATAGATACTTTAAAAATTCATAAAAACCGGAAAAATAAGCGACATAAAAAACGGTTTGCAGGGTTAGCATCGCTAGGTCACGGGAATTTTTTAAGACAAAAAAAAAACCCTCAAAAAAGAGCCGATAGGTGGCGCTTAGGTAGACAATTCAAAGAAAAGATAAGCAAATAACGAACGGAATGCTTCCAAATCGTTTATTACTGAAGTATGTGTTCCACACGTCCACCATCACAGGAGATAACACATTACAGTGGAGTCCAAAATACAGCTACAGCAGAGTGCAGCAGACAATGGTCGCTGATTCTTGATTCGCGGAAAACATCTTCACCAACAAAGTTTTAACCTTCGCACTCAGCATCCTTGTTCAATTGTTGTGTTTGTGGATTAGGAACGCAAGTTCTTATAACCGTCGCATTTGCAAATTTCCACCGAAGTCGACGTACCAGCGCCTTCTATCGGCTGTTTTTTGGGTTATTTTTCCTCCTGTCTTAAAAAAAAATTCCCGTGACCTAGAGATGCAAATCCTGAAAACCGTTTTCTATTTCGGTTCTTATTCCGGTTTTTATAAATTTTTAAAGTTTCTACGGACTTTTTGTTCACCCTGTATTATATTTCAATAAATGAAGAAGTGTGAATCATCTTTCTTTTGTCTTTCTGGATTGACGGTGAATAGGGAACCTTACTTTCTGATACACTCTCGTATGTTATGTAGAGTAAGAGACAAAGAGAAAGTATTTGAATCCTCAAAAATAGAAATCGCGAGATTTTGATGAATCTTCACGATTTAGATTTCTCTGACTCCGAAAATATCAATTATGTCTCTCTGTTTGTCTTCCTGTCTGTATTTGAACGCTATAACTCAAGAGAAGATTTAGTTCATAGATAAAATTTGACTCATTAGTTTACCATCGAAATTGTATATCATAACTTTAATAGCGGTTATAACACATGAATTAAGTATTTGATGTAGCAATAAATTTTATTTTATAACAATAGAAAGCATTGTAAAAACGGAGGTTTAAAATGAATTTTAAGCGTTAATTACAGTTTGAGAAAACATTGTACAACAATTAAATTGATATAATAATTAAAAAGATCATTTGTTGCACTTCAATGTGTTGTAAAAATAATTTTATTACCATAAGTATTTCTGAAGTTATTGGCGAAAAACATCTAAAAATAGCTTTATTTTCGTTTTTCAATTAAATAAAAAAGTATCTAATTCAAATTTTGAAAATTTTTTTTACGGCGTTACTTCCCTCTTGAACTAATCAATCACTGTGCCAAATTTGGTTGTTGTAAGTCGAATGGTGTGGGCGTGCATAAAGAACCAAAAAACGAACAAACAAGCACACATACTTTCCTCTTTTATACAAAGGGTTCCCACTTATATACATTACACCCCCTTAACTTCTAAACGGTGACAGATTAGGCCATAAAGTTGGTGTCTAGGTATAGTGAAAAGGCTATGTGTTACTCTATGAGACAACTTACATCGCCATCTATCGGCAAAATTTGGAATTAACAGTCCTATCTCATAAACGGTGAAAGATACGAGAAGAAAGTCATTTAGAAAGTTGTAGAGCACTCTCGATTTAATACGAAAAGATACCTTGTGCACATCAATACTCAAAACAGAATGTAAAAAATGAACATTTGTTTGATTGTGATTTTAAAGACTATGGCGTCGTGAGAAGCCGAGGCTAGAAAAGACCACCTTACGGACTAAATACCAGCCTGTGTTGTGTCGCAGGGGAAACGCACGCGATTTGCATTCATGTTGGACCCCTTCGCCAATATTGCAGGATCTTCGACGGCGAATTACAGATGCTTGTGCCTCCGTAACACCTGCTATGTTGCAAAATGTGCAGCGAGAAATCCAGTCCAGACTGCAAATGTGTATATTGGCTAACGGAGAGCATTTTGAGCATTTTAAATAAATGATCCAGGAGACAAGGATGTATCTCAGTTAATTTCTTCCACTCTTTATGACATAACAATTTTCAAAATCGTCACCAAACAAATGTTCATTTTTTGCATTCTGTTTTGAGTATTAATGTGCACAAGGTATCTTTTCGTACTAAATCGAGAGTGCTCTACAACTTCCTAATTGACTTTGTTCTCGTATAGTTCACCGTTTACGAGATAGGACCGCTAATTCCAAAATTTGCCGATAGATGGCGTTGTAAGTGTCTCATCGAGTAGCTCATAGCCTTTTTACTATACCTATACACCAACTTTATGGCCTAATCTGTCACCGTTTATAAGTTAAGGAGGGAGTGTAACGGATATAAGTGGGAACTCTGTATATAGATGACGTGATGATTTTGAAACTGAATGATATAATGTGCGAATACTCTACTCTAACAGACACAAATTGAGCTATTAACCGGTATTCTTATTACACAGAATATATAACATTTCTGCAATACCAAGGCAGTTTGGGTGCAAAATGAGCAAAACATGAACTTAGTTCACTTTAACTCTGAATCCTTATCATCTACGGATGTCACCTTGCAAATTGAGCAAAACATGAACTTGGTTCACTTTAACTCTAAGTCCTCCTTATCATCTATTGGACCCACCTTGCAAATTGAGCAAAAAATGAACTTGGTTCACTCTAACTCTGATTCTTTCTTGTCATCTATGGGACTCACCTATGCATATATCGTTTTCAATTTATATCTTTTCTTATTTCATCTGCACTTAGATACTTGTATTTAATAATGGTTGCCTTTCTATAACCATGGTTTTTGTATCAAAGTAGTTTGAATTTAATAATTGTCTAAAACTTTGTCTTCCTTAGTAATTGCCTGAATTTCTGTTGAAATGGGTCTCCATTGTTTGCGAAAATTAGGCAAAGAATAAAATTATCTGTAACTGTTAATGATTCGTCATGCTTTTGTTCCAAAATTCAATTAATAAGAACTTATTTTTAATTTCAAGGCAGTTTCCAAATTGACCTCACATGAAATTTAATTATAATTATTAACATCCGAATTTGCATTTAAAATTCAATTCTTTTGAAATATTTAGATGAAAAATCTGCATTTAAAGAGACCTTTCCAATTCAATTTGTAGTTTTAATCACTAAATATTAAAAATATTCTGCTGAAGTCTAATTGATAAGACTTATTTCTGATTAATTTTCCACAATTTCAACCGAAGAATGAATTTAGAAAATGAGATAAAAGGAAAGTTCTGAAGCATAGTCGAGTCTAATCATCATGAATATTGTTGTGGTTGGTAAAAGAGATGGAACGAAAATAATTAAGAAAATCAAAGAAAACTAATTTAGGAAATTCTGGAGGGAATATCTGTAAAATGAACTGATACCAATTCAATAAAACCTTAAAATATAAATAAAAAACTTAATATATCATTCTCAATCACGGCAACAAAATTGTTAATTAAAGAATTGCTTTGGTTTTTATCCTGCCCTAAATGATTTAATATTATGATCTACAACTACAAACGAATAATAACACTAAATAAGAAAACAGAGGAAAAGACGAAAAAGAATGATTTCAAGGATAAATTTCTTTCATTCAGCGTTAGATTTTCCTTTATTTTCAAAGAACGTGGTTATTAATATTTCAAATTTAACTAACATGTGAATTCCTTTCTGCTTTTATTCATAAAGAAGAGAGAAAAGATAATAATTATAGTTTTTAATAAATTGTATTAAAATTCCATTCATGATGGATTATTTTTAAATTTGTTTAATTTTCAGTGAAGGTTTTTCCCTACCTTTTGTTTATTCACTGGAAAAGTTACTATTTATAATTTATTATTATGAAACACCTTTATTCATTTCGCTTAGTTGAAAAATTTTCGCTCACCGTTATTTGACTTCATTTATTTCCTTTTGTTAAAAATGGAATTTCGTAATCATTTTTTCACTCTTTTCCTTATCTGCTGAGTTTCAAATTACGTGCTTGTAAGTTCGTGTAAACAATACATTATTTTAATATTTTCAGAGCCTGAGTATCAGTTAATCGATGACTATACTTTAAATTTGATTCCATAACTGTGGCAGCACTTGGTAGCGCATTTGACCAAAAATTAATTTCTAGATTATAAATAATATATTATTTAATAATATTTAAATAATGAATTACAAATGAAAACTAAAAAGTGGGAAGTGATTAAGATAAAAAAATATATCGACAGGAGGCTGTCTCTGCGAAACGTCCGCTGTGATTGAGGGGCGAAGACTTACTTAACTGTGAATTTTTGTGAATAAAGTAGCTGTCTTTGACTATTAACTCTATAGTGACTATTAGTCTATGTGACTCTACCTATGTAAAATTATTCGTTATTTCAAACAACTTTGCAACTCGACAGTGACTAAACCGTAATTATAAATTCGAAAATTCTTTTTAATCTTCAATGTCCACCTTTTTCTGTTAAATGAAACTAAAACCAACTCTGTATGTTATTTAGTTTCAGAGCTATAAGAGTTTAACTTCAGCGCGAAAAGCGTTATATTTTTTTTCCTTTCTCGACACACCACTATGGAGGGACGCCAAAAATTACTTTTCAGCAAATAAATGAATGTGTATTTTTTAAAATATTCTTCATTAAACATTTATCACTTATAATAATAATATACTGATTATTTTTAACATGATAATTATAAAAAAACGGAACGGATTTATCACATGAAATGTTGGAGAGAAAAATTGGAAGTCACACTATATAACGTAATAATTTATCTAACTCTTTTTCTACCTTAATACTAAACGGGTGTCGATGACATAGCTTTAAGAAAAATAATTTTTTTTACATGATGAATTTTATCGTTAATAGAAAAAAGAAATGAATCAATGTAATTATATAATGAATTATTAATCTAAAAAATAAAAACCGAGTTTTTGAAAGTCATGAAAAATATTTTTATATTTTTCGTCTTTGCCTGGAATTGCCCCCATAAGTAATTTTCAGAAATTAAAGATACATCATCCTCTAGGTGTGAAAAAAATTGCACAAAACTAAAAAGCAATCAGAGCGTTTTGTCACAGAATATGTGATTCAATAAAATATGCATTTTATTTTACGACATATAATTCCATAGAGAGGAGGCGATTCAAGGAACTGTAACACTCTGCCATATGAAGCCTTGGGCAAATTCCGCATGACGACAAATCTGCCATCATTCTTCTGATAGTAGACTGCACATTGGAGCCGTCCTGCCTTACACAGTCGAAAGTCTCTTTCACATACCTCATTCTTATTTTCCCTGAAAAATTGGTATATCATGTGTTATTGTGGAAGAATACGGCTTCATGTGATTATTGATACAATTATGAAAACGTTTTATAGTTATATACTCTTTCTTTGGTTGGTGAAAATTGCAGCATACATCCTTATCGCAATTTATGGCATAACAAGCCTTTCGGAACATTTGAGAATTGATTTATCTTTTCATATGAGGACAAAGTATGTTTGCAAAATCCGCACTTTTATACACTTTTCGGAAAACGAATTCTTCAATTCGCCCTAAGCATGTATTTTTCACTAAGATGAAAACTTGTTGCAATTTTTCATTCCTTGAAATATTACCCCTGATTTTTAAGTCAACCTCTCTTCTCAGAAATCAATATTACACATGAAATGCAGACGAATTTCCATTACACTTGATTCAATGGTATTGTCTTTTAAGCAATTACCAACCGGAATTCTATCTTTATTTGGTATATAAAATTTGGCCGAGAATGTTCTATACTTTATTTAATATCCCTTGCCCTATTAATCGCAAAACTGAGACCACGTAAAAGTTGAATTGTAATCATCCATTGAATTGTACATCATTGTAAGCATTTTTAAAAACAGCAAAAGAAACAATAAAAATGGTGTTTAATATATGTTACTTATAATTTCGATACTATTAAACATCTGAATTTCAAAAACAAACATTAAAAATTTATTGGAACTTAAGAGAAAATGAAAATTCTTAATGTTGAGAATCATTCCTGAGATCAGTTATTTGACACAGATTAATTGAATTAATATACCAGCAATAAATAATTCTAAAATTAGTTCTTTCCGTTACAGGAAAAGGTATTGTGCAATGACTCGAATATTTTACAATATATCAAGTAATATTAGACAGCATATTTATGCTGTTCGGTCTCATAAATGTTTTGCAATTTTTTGTAATTCTCATTCTTGCTGATGTTTTATTAATTCCTCTCAAGAATTTATTTGAGTTTCTTTGAATAGCTTTAAATATTTAACATTTTAATTAATGTAGACGAAAGATATCCTTTCGTATTATTGGAATACTAAATGATACTTTTAAATCTATCTCTTTTCTGGAGAATAAATCAACTAAATAATCGTATCTAGAATAACATTATTTATAATATAGTGGTAACTGGATTAGTTTATTAATAATTAACGCCTTGTTCACTTTCACATGTTTACTGAAGATTTATTACAAATGTTTTGTCTTAATAAAAAGTTATGTAATATGGTTCTCCAACATTCCTTCATTTAGATTTAGTTTCTTCATTGCAGATGATTTTCCTAGAGAGATTCAGTGATTTGGAAAATAACTTTCCGAACTGAAAATTCTTCGAGACAACAACCTCTGAAGAATGATGGATTGATGGTGGCCACAGCTATTGAAAAATGGTGACAGATGCGTTTTCAGACATGAGTAGTGGATTTCCACTTTCCCGAAAGAAAGCTGAAAAAAGACACTGCGTAAAGAATGGAAGTTCTATTGCAATTGTGCACACCGTTGAATCTTCACGCAAAAATATTATCTCATTTTCTGATAGTCAACAATACAGTCATCTGATTGTTTCTACATGATCTATGGAATATTCGAAGTATGTTTTTAAATTCTGATGAATATATCAAAATATAAATTACAATAAATGAGATGCAAATCGTATTCAAATGTTTAAGTATAAGAAAAAAGTCTATCGAGGCTTTGAAATAATTTACAAAAAATAAATTCATTTAAAAACAGCACTTTTAAAGCTATTTTTCATTCCATTAGATCAAAGAAAAAATTTTCATTCTTAAACACCTGGAAAATGAAATCACATTCAAATAAGAATTATTTATAATCAATCTAGAAAGAAATTATTTAAACTAATGAGGTGTCTCCTCTTTAATTGACTTAGTTACGAGAAATGGGTGAATTGAATTAAAAGGATAAGTGAATAAAAAAATTAATGTGAATTAAAAGGGTGAAATTAAACTTTTAAGTAAAATATCGCTTAAAGTATTTGAATAATTAAATATAATGCATTTCTTTTCAAAGTTAGAAACAGAATTTAAACGGATTTTAAACAAATAAAATTATATTATTCAGTTTTTCTCTTATGGCAAGTAAGGATTCGAAATTCTGTTTAATCTTACATAACTTGCATGATTTTAAATGACATTACTTATATATAACTCATTACTCTTTATTTATACGTCTGGGAATTGGAAAATTGTAGTAATTTGATTAAAAAATAACAGTTTCGAATGAATCAATTTAAAAGGTAATTTTGGATTACAACCAAGATTTCAAATACATTAATGCAATATAGGAAATTTTTATATATAGACGCAATAAAAAATATTGTCAACAGTTATTTAGATTATATTTACGGCAATTAAAACAACACAGTGAAGGTTAAGGAAAAAATAGATCTACTTTAGCAAGGCTGTCCGAAAAACACATTAAAGAATACAGATATTTATCTCAGAAGAAACATTGACGAAAATGGCACTTTCTGGGTGTCTGGAAAAAGTCACGGTTTTACTAAAGCTTGTCTTCCGAATCTTTCCCTTTGAAGGAATGTTTTATACAGAAATAAAATATTTAAAAATTAAGAAAAAAGCCTATTTCGTGAAATTTTAAAATGCGTTAAATGAAAATATACACTAAATGAAGAAGTTATACGTCATTTCTAATACAAATGTTTAAAACTTCACTACTACTATTCTGTGTTTTGAGAGTTAAAATTTTTTATGGACTAATCGAGATATCCATACACCTATTTGTGAACAGGACTGCATTATAGTTGGACTGAAGGTTCACAGGAATGTTATAGTTGGACCGAAAGTGCACACACTAATGTTCTAGTTGGACTTGCGTTAGAACAGGTTTTTGTTAAGAAGAGCATGAATGGCAACAGGTGGAACACACGTGCTTCTCCGGGTTCGTTCGGCTAGATGTGATGGAGAGGTGAAGAATGGGTTTGGAGTGATGTCACCCTCCCTTTTTTGATTCCTGCTTTTACGAGTTGCTACTTAGTGTACGATCCATGTTTTCGTAAGATCGATTGAAGCGTGCTTTTAAGGACATATTGTCCCAAAGTATTCTTCATCACAGGTGTTTATACTAAAGTGCAGCATTATGGAGATCTCGGTTTGAGTGAATAGTTTTTCAAGCTTCGTTTCCTCATCCTGATGTTAAGCATGCTTTGGTAAGACTTTTTTCTCAACTGCAGTTAAAGCTTCCTTTTCACAATATGTTGCAACATTCTTATAGTAACTATTACAGATAAAATAATATTTTTTTTCCACAAGTATCACATTTTATAGTAACTATACTCATTTTGCATACACGTGTTTTAATGGTTTTCATAGATTTTGATGTGTCGAATGTTTGTTCTACAGTAATGTCGTGGTTAATTGATAATAAATAGTGTTTTTCTTGTCTAACTCAATTTTGTGATCTTGCCTTTGGTGTACTAATCATTTATACGATCACAGTGCCATTTTTTATGTATTTCTTTTCAGCTATAGGGTTAGGCCCAACTTAATATTTTTAGTCACACTATAACACTATTTAAAAATTATATTAGAAAATTAACACTGCTGACAATGCAAAGAGGGAGAGCTCGCACAAATGAGACAAATTGAGCAGCTTCGACAGAGACTTTCAAACACTTCTTCCGCTTCTTACAGTTCCCAGAAGCATAAAAAGAAGTTCCGATAAAGTCTTTCGAGTAATAGATTCTTCGTACCTGGCATTTAGATGCCAAGTGAAAGTCAAAATTGCAAAAAAATTTATTTTTTCAGTAATGATCTCTACTGGTTAACGAATTCGCAGGTATATACTTGGCTATAAAAATCTTCTGAATTGACAAAAAAAATCAACTATGCCAATTAAAAATCTTGGCAATATACTTTTTAAGTACTTACAGAGGCATAATAACATTTAGCCTAAGTAAAAAATAGTTAATAAAGCAAAAATATCGAAGTGGGGAAGCTCTAGTGTGTCTCATAAATGTAATATAAAGTTGATTGATTAACCCTCTTATACCGAGCGGGGCGGCCTAAAAAAATCCCCTTAACTGCGACGAATACCGGTCTGAAGCGGTTGGGTTCTTTTGAGGGGAGGGGAGTTTCTGAGATCGCTTCGGAGATAATCGCGGTCGGAGGTTAAATTTTTCTTGCCAACCGCAGCCCGTTTCCGAGCGCCTTAAGGGAAGGTTATAGCAGGGGGTGGGTTAAATGACCACCCATGTTGGGAGAGTCCAATTCATGTCGCATCCTCCCAAAAGGGTCCGGTTTTAAAGAGGCTAGAAGAAAAAAGTCGCCTCGGAATTAAAGAGTTAAAATATAACTAAAACCACACTAAAACTGCTTCAGGACTAACCTTGCAATATTGAAACATCGTTAGGAAGCTAGAAAGACACATGAGTCAGCTCTGTCTCTCCAATTTTCCTCATAAATGTTCTTTTTATTAGACAATGGATTTCCTGTATACGAGATCGGAACTTATGGTTGGAACTTCAACAGAATTCGATCTCGAAAACAAAGCTTTGTTGTTATGCATTGATGCACCTTTAACACCAGGAAGGAACTTGAAGATACAATTATCCCTCATTTAGATGGTTTTTTCACCTAAAAGAGTCATAGAAATCTTAAGAAAATCATTGAAGAAGAGATAAACTATATTTGTATCAACGATATGAGAAACAATTTAATCAATATAATTATTTAAACATTTCATATAATTATATTGATCTCATGATTACACTATTTATATTATTATAATATCAGCTGTAAAACTTTACGTTTGCAAATAAAACATTTTTTTTTATCTTAAGGTATGCAATTTATGTATTATCTGCTTCCATTTATGTAGGAATTGTATTTTTCCCATCTAGCTTAAAAGCGTAAGTTTAATTCCTTCCTAATAATATTTTCTCACTTTCCGAACAAGATCATTTGAATAATTGTTGTGTCAGCAGAAACATATCGGGGGATAAGGATCACGTGCTTTCTCACGGTAATCACGTGACGTGTAGGTGTAAGCTCTCCATTAAAAACTGAGTGTAATGTTTTAATCAGGGGAGACGACTTTTTAAAATCCAACGGACCAGTCATGCGGTAGGATAGGTCAGCATTAGGCAGCTGCGGGGTCTTTCCCTGTCAGCACGGCAGCGATGGGCGATGGCTGTATCTGTAATGTGGCCTATAACTAAGATGTAACTCTAATTAAACCCTTTAACGAAGTATAAGTTGATAACTTAAGTAAGTAACAACCCTAAATCCTTCTTGTCTAACATGTAAATAATACCTGTGTAAATACTTTTCTCATTTCATATTATGTTCTAATAATAAATAATTTAGTTTTCAACTCCCGTTTCTCATCCTTTATCTTTGGTGCATTTACCCCTAGAGTGACCATAAAATAATGCTTTTTCTGCAAGTTATGTTGGCTTCGGGTTTAGATTAGATTAACATTTTTTCTACAGAATTGGCGGCTCAGGCCGTGATCATAACAATTCTTCCTATAAAAATTGTGGCCTCGGCCAAGATCAATAATAATTTTCTACATTTATTCATATATTGTGTTCTTTGCTCATGTATAAAAGACAGCATTTGATCACATTACAAAGTTTCTACAAACACAAAAAATTTATTCTTATGGGAAGCGTATTCGCCTGAGACAATTAATACATGAAGATAAATTTTATCATTTTAAATACATCCTAATTTAGTTTCAACCATTCATTTATTTACATGTCTTTCTCATATTTGCATAATGTTAACATGTTGTTCTTAATTAACCAACGTGACCCTATTTTTTCTGAAGCTGTTCCCATCGTTTGGACCTCACCGATGCATCACCATTTCTTCCCTTCTTAATAATTACTGATACTAGCTTGCAAACAGTTTGAGGAATGCTGTGAAAAATGCTAGGGTGGAACTTCACATTACTTAACGTCTCTATAATTATTCAACTTAATTATAGCCCCTGAGTACTTATTAATGTGAATTTATTTTATCTCCCGCTGCCTCAAGTGTGATAAATGGTATTAAATTCTACTTAACTGTTTTGACTGATGAGTTTAATCTTCTTAACTGATAGTTTGTTCGGCGAGAAGTCGAGATAGATAACTCCACAACTCTGCGAGCCAGGACCCGTGTCATAATCGATAACATTTTTTCTGCTCTCCTTCTTTAAGAAGATGAAAAAGAAGTGGGGCCCTGAAAGACGTAATGAAAAATATCAACCCCCTCTGCTGGGCGAAATGAAACAGAAGCTTACTTTGATATAGACATTGATCGGCCGAGGAATAACGATTTACGGAAGCAAACGGTTGCAACACATATCATTGTTTTTCTTGGCCAGGATCAACAGCGAGGAAATAAAAGTGCCAAATAGAATTGAACTGTGATCCACGAAGTGTTCCCCGCTGATGGATGGCTCGAATAAAAAACCCCGAAGTCAACGGGGAACGTGAGCGGCTCAGATAAATCGAAGTGACGCCTGAGGAGGGTAAAATACATTGAGTTGGCACAGAAAGCATGGCATTATAAAGAGGGAGGAAATAAAAGAAGGCGATAAAAATATTTATTCACTGGCTGGAGGGGATCAAGGAGTTCTCCTTAAATGGAAGGTGGGTCGTGAGAGAGTAAGTGGCCTTTAAAAGCAGCGCAGAAAGGGTTGGGGTTAGAGAAATTTACAAAACGCTGCTAAAAGGGATGGCTTTTTATGCTAAATGGCAGTGAAAATATATACTTGCTTATTTATTGACTGTTAGCTGAAGGGTTGAAAACATCGCTAAGATACTACTAAAAGTGGAGATTTGTTGCAGAAACAAGAAATTCATTTCAATTTATAGAGAGGTAAATCCCATATTTCCAGGCAATTAATCTTGAAGTTTCTTATTAATGTCAGTACTATTCAGTTAACAGATTACCAGTATTTGCCAAACTTAAATTATTTATTTTATTTATTTACAACCCGCCCCAGCCGAGCTTACCCAAGAGGGGGTAAGGCCTTCCACAGGAGGGAAGGGAAATATAAAACAAAAGGAATGAACAACATTAAAAAAGAATTTACAAAGAACCCCAAAGGGTTAGCAGAACAAATTAAATATCATCGTTCACAGCAATAACTCCACAAAAAATATGGAAAAAGAGGAAAAACACAAACGACAAAAAGATTAAGAGCAAAAACACAAAACGCAAAGAGCAAAAGCACTAAAAGCTTAATGATAAAAACACAAAATACAAAAAGATTAAGAACAAAAACACAAAACGCAAAAACCCAAAGAGCAAA
>BGPR01015415.1:0-26919 GCA_013235015.1 Araneus ventricosus
TCCCTGCCGTGCTAGCCTTACGGCAAGGAAGAGAGATTTACAGAGATCCATAAGTAGATCCACGTCTAAGTATTTTTTTTTTGTAAAAGTAACAACACACAAATCTGATTGTGGTTCTCTTTTGTATCAATCTGAAATTATGTTTGCCTGCCGTGCTAGCCTAACGGCAAGGAAGAGAGATTTACAGAGATCCGTAAGTAGGGCCACGTCTAAGTATTTTTTTGTAAAAGTAACAGCAAATCTGATTGTGGTTCTCTTCAGAACGGGGAGCTCTTCAGCTACATCGGCGGACTCATCGGCTGCTGGCTGGGCATCTCGGTCTGGGCTTTCACCAGCATCTTCGAGAAGTTCATACGGAAGCTGGCCATCATGAAGCAGAACTACAGGCGGAAGAAGGAGGAGTCGACGTCAGAGGAGAAACAGGTTTGATTGGAGAGGCGCCCATCGAGTTTCAGAAACAACGTTTCATCTGAACCACATCGTTTCTAATGCAACACGCGAGATCGCAGATTTCACTGTCTCTCTGGAAAACGTATCTAGTTCGTAGCTTCTGCTCTCTGAATGTAATGACCTAAGCTTTTCAACGGAAGCGTTTGTTCAAATGTATTTATTCCTAGAATTATATGCATGTTGCTACGTCTTAAAGCTTTAACTAGATTTTATTATATGCACATATGTATTGTTGTTTTTCGTGTTAAATACGAATAAAAATATTTCTGCTATTAGCTACGGTTTCAGACTTTATTTATTTATTTATTTAAAGAAAAGCACACTACAGAGAAAACTCCATTTACAGAGTGCTGACAAACAAACAAAGAACAAAAGTCACAATGAGTAAAGAAAAAAGAATATGCCTTAGAAAGCAAAAAGTAAAACACAGAGAATACGTAAAATCATAAAATTTATGCAAACGTATATATAATTAAAAACGAAAACACATAATCTCAAAACTTTAAGACACACTATGACACCAAAAGCCGTATTTTTTAAAAAAAATTTAAAGTAGAAAGGCAAAATAAAACATATCATGTGTTTAAAAAAATCCAAACATTTCGACTTAAAAGCACCTAGAGACATATTAAAAATGTCAAGTTCATCAGAGAACGTGTTAAAAATTTTATAAAACCTATATAACGACAACCTGTTAATGTAATTAAATTTTGAATCTAAATTTGGAAAGGAACTCTGGTTTCTTAAAAATCTGGCGGGCACAGCGAAATCTATTGAAAAGCGTAAATACACACTTGAGATTAAAAAAAATTCAACACTTAAGATAAAAAATAAATCAAACACGGCGCTAAAAAACTTGACTGCTAAAAGACTTGACTGCTTTTGTGTCAGATGAAAAAATATGATGTTTTCTCTTATGGACATCGCTGTTCTCCAGAAAGATATTGCGCTAAAGCACACAATTTCTCTTTTTAAGTCAGTCATCTGTTATTTTCTGGACTCAAAATTTCTTGTTTCAATTAATATTTTCTTCATTCTTGATACAAATTTAGATAATTCTAAAATGTTTCATTTTCTTTCCTATCCATACAGAGGGTGTTTACACATTTTTAGAACGTTCTTGGGGCCGTTTAATTAAGGTTGAAAATGTAAAGACTATTTTTTAAATGTTTGATCTGATAGCCTTTTTTGTGGAATGTAAGTCTGTCCCATGATTTCCGTGATAGAAGGGCTTTTCGTAAAATTTCCATGGGTAATGATTTCAATTCCTCTTCCACTACTTTCCAGAGTCCATAAATCGTAGTGGTTTTGCGCTTAGAAAGAGTTCTTTTCAACAGACCAAAGGTAAATAAAGGTTCCATAGTGAAACGTCATAGGACTTCGCAGAAATATGTTGAAAAAGTATATTTTCAGTACTTCTATCAGTCTTCATTCTTCAGTACTTCTATCAGTACTGTTTGAAGTATGACTTCTAGCTTCGTCTTGATGAAGTTTCACTCTTTGAAAGTCATTGGGATAAAGAAATTGAATTTTTTTCCCTGTAAATATCGGACGTAAAACTTTCTCTTGATAGAACGTTGAGTTGATCGTAACATTTTTTCCACGCTTCTTATTTTTAATTTCCCATTGTAGGAGAACCCTACGACAATCATAAACCCCTTACTGAAACTTTATTTGCATTGACGGAACCAGGTTTGTACATTTTTCTCTTCGTTTTCGATAGCGAATAGACCCATTTTTAATCCAATCCTTTAGATAAACCCGTGCTTCATCGAGGTTCACATCGCATTTCCAATTATCTCCTGTTAACTAGTTTCCATACAAGTACCTACAAACTGTTCTGCGTTGAGCCAAATGCCACGACAAAAGCTGGTGAACGTTATGTTTTTTAGCTTTTCTAAGTTGTAAATCTTAGTTTATTATTCAATTCCTACTATTAGTTCACACTCTCCCTATATCTTGTTCAAATTTTGCAATCGATTTTCAACTAACTTCCCGATGAGCTGGAGACTCAAAACTTTAAACATAGCTCAGAACTAGATGACGATGCAATATTAATTCGCTTTCTTGTCTGCCATTTCATATTTTGCATGACGCATGCGCAGTACGTTTTTCATTATATCTCGAAAACTATAAACATCCCAGACTTGGTTCTTGGGTATCTGGATGGCCCATGGGATCATCGAAGCGCCTCCATATTTCAGCCCTATCTTTGCGCATGCGCAGTACATTTTTCATTATATCTCGAATCACTTAAGTAGGAATTGACTTAAAAAATCTTTTTTTATATTACTTGTTTTATACAGAAGTATTTAAAGGATTGCAATTTATTTTTGCATCGGCGGTTTTTCTCTCGTTTTTCAGCGATTTCACTTTAGGAATATTTGAAACAGTGCGCACCTTTTTCGGATATTCGTTTGGTGTCTTCTTTCCATTTAGAAGCAATGAATGACGGTATTCTCTTTCCGATCAATAATGTTCTGTATTTTGCACTTAGAAATTTTAATACCATCCATTTCACAACGTTTCTGAATTTTGAAATAGGAATATTTCTCATCGGAAAGCGCAAAAACATATCCTTCGATCCACATCCTGTTCACATGCGTCATTTCGAAAGAAGAATAAATTTAAAAGTAACAGTCGATATTTCGCATTTCAAATAATAATCTGTTGCCAGAAATTTTTATTCCAACACATTTGCTTTTTTTAAAATTCTTTATCGAAATCGTTCTAAAAACGTGTAAATACCCTCCATAGTTTGTGGGATCAAACAAATAAATTTAAACACTTGACGCTATCACTATCCTAAGATATTTTGAAAAGACATCAATTTTTAGGACTTGACGGAAGATCTGAAAATAAGCTTCCTGCCTTTATCATACACACCGTTCAGTGGTTCCCAGCGTATGGTAAGCCTTCCCCATGGGAGCACGCAACGCCAAACACAAATTTTGAGGGATTAAAAAAATCCACAGTAGGCTGTCTCTGAGAAACGGCCACTGGGATTGAGGGGCGTAAAATTACTTACCTTACTCAACTGTTACTTTCTGTGACTAAAGTAGCTCTATGTGACTATTAACTCTATAGTCTATAGCGACTATTAGTCTAGTGTGACTATGTGACTCTCTCTACACTGTAAAAAAAATTACTGTAAATTTACAGTAAAAAGTACTGGCAATCAGGGTGCCAGTACTTTTTACTGTAAAATTCAATTTTTACCGTAAAATTTTACAGTAGAAAAAAATTAATGTGTACTGTAAATTTTACAGTAACATTAACTGATTTACAGTAAATTTTATCACAAATTCTAAGGTAATATGTATTGCTATTTTTACAGGAACTTTTACTACAATTATAGGTTTCTACCGCATAGCATACAGCGTTTTTAAGTGTAAATTTTACATTAATATATATTTAACCACAGTCTACTTTACAGTAACATTTATTGAAACACAGTAAATTTTACAATAACATTTACTGAAATCCAGTAAATATTACAGTAACATTTTACTTAAATCCAGTAAATATTACAGTAACATTTACTGAAACAGGATGGCTGCAGAAACTGAGAAAAAAATTTCCCTGATTTACGGCTACTAATTATATTACTTTTCTGGATTTCTCCCTTCTCAGAATCACTGTATGTGTACAATATATATTATTAAACACTTTTACCAATTATTTAATATGAAAAAAATCAAATGTTTTTATGAAATTTAATTTTTAAAAAATGGAATGAACTTCCTAAAAAAACAGTATATTACATTTTTTATATGTAAAAAATACTGGAAATTTCAACAAAATACTTTGCTTCTAAAACTGCTTAAGAATTCTTAGAAACATTAAAACTACTCCTTGCAACACAAGTTAAATTATATTAACAGTACAGGTTATTGTGATCTTTGCTCAAAACTTTAAAACAGTTTAATAACTAATTAGTGCTCTTTGCATGGGTACCAGAATAACATGTTGCAGCATAAATATAAAAATAGTATAATTATACGTACCCAAATAATAGAAAATTATAAATTTCAATTGAAAAGAAAAATAAATAAATACGAACCCAATATATATTTTAGCCAAGATTTAAACAAGAGTAACTGCCAAAATATTACTTCAAATCTTTATTCTTTAACAAATCATAGATTAATTGCTCTAATCAAAAACTTATGCTTTTATAAATGAATATAAGTTTTTTAAATTCCATTTACTGTTACAAATAATGCTAGATATAAGATATTAATTTATAGACAATAACTCAAGAAACAAATAACTATTAATTTCCCCGATTTTTCCAGATCGATAAAATTCCCTGACTTCCCTCACAGTAAATTTTATAGTAATATGTAATTTTTAAAAGAGCTTTAGGTTGGGATATTTTTAGCAACGAAATAACAAATCAAAATGTAACAAAAAACATTTTATTTTTCTATTTACAAATAGTAATATGACAAAATTAGCAATAGTACAAAACAAAGCAAATTAAAAAAAACAATGACACAGGTACAAAATACTGTGATAGTTAAAGAAGATATAGTTAAAATATACAATGTCACAGTCATAAAAACATTCATGAGTACATTCAAGACACAAAAATTGTAAAACTACATCACAATTTGAAGTCTAAATACAATAATAGCAGCACAAGTACAGAAAAATATAGGAATTTTCAATAAAATATTAGAAACAATTTTTTAACTGTGATAACTATAAATTTTAATAAATACTTAATATTTTCTTACTTAAAATATCCGTTACCAAAGGATCTTGCAAAACACCAATCACTTTACCAGGTGGAGATTTTTTTAAAAAAAGCTTCTATTTTATTCTGATTATGTTAAAGCTATTTTTCAAAGGCTCTTTTTCCAGGGTAAATAAAAGAGCTATCAATTGAGTATATTAACCCAAATTCAAACTAAAGCTTAAATTTTATACTACAACACTAAAGAATTGAATATCCATAAAAATGGACAAACATTTTAAATATTATTAAACTTTAAGAAACTGTCAATTTGGCAACATTTTTTTTTCCACCTAGATGCAATTTTCAGATTATTAAAGTGTTATTTTACATGTAAAAGGATATTTTATATGAAAAATCAGTTTGAAAACATTCTTTTTGGAAAGAAATTCATGGTCTGTTTCTCTAATGGTAGAAATTTTTAAATATAATTTTAGTATTTATTTTTAATATTAAAATAACACACACAAAAAAGAGATTTTTTAATATCCCATTTTTAAACTTCTGTGGTTATTAAGAAATAAAATTATTATTGTTCTTTGTAATTCCCTTTACCATTTTGTTTATCATTTTATACTGAAGGGAAAAGTTGAAAAAGATATTTTAATACATTTTAGATTAGTTCTATTTGAAATTATAGGACCAATATAGAACCACTGCTATCACTGTACATTATATTTTACAGTGTACTACATTAACATTGTAGTCAATAGAGGCCTTCTTCCCTTTAGTCTTGGTTGTTTTAGATCCTTGACTCGGATTAATGCTCACAAACCACCTAGAAATATAATAATGCACAATTTATTAAATTATTTTATCTCTACAGCAGTTGAGGAATCCAGAAAATTACACAGAAATCAAGCAAACATATTGTGGGTGTACTGTCAAAAGAGACCAAGTCACTTTGTATTACTGTAGGTAAAATACATTTTAAAGTTCGGTCATGGGTAAAATCTATATTTTATTCCCATTTTAACACTAAAAGGCTACAATTAGCTTTGTATATTGACTTGGGCTATTTTTTCCCAAAATGTGATAGAATATCAACACTTGAATACAATCCTGAAATACTAAAAGGCAGAAAAAGAAACAAGCCCAGAAATTAATTTAAAAAATATATATGAAAAACTTGCTTTGCTCAATTCTTAAAACTGTAATAAAATTGAGCATTGCAAGAAATTATCAAAGCAACACTTAATTGGCAGATAGAATATGCTTCACTTTTGGAATATTTTATAATAAATTGAAAAAAATAACTAGAGATTAAAATAGTGACTTTTCCCCATTAATATGTGCGAAAATGTTACACACATACTTCAAAGTCAGAAGTAATAGAAAGTCACTAATGCTTTTAAATCAGCAAAGTAATTTTAGCATTATATTTACTAATAAATTTTTAATAATTATACAATTACAAAATGCAAACAAACATATTATACTTCTTAAAATAATTTAATTAAAAATGTAATAATTTTAAAAATCTTTAATGATTGATAATCATTCAATTATTTAGTTTCGAGAGGAAAAAAACTGATCGACCTTTGAGTACATCCTTTTTCTGCAATTGGCTGATTTCTGATATGCGTTATGTGATGCTTTTGGTACAAAAACTGGGGTTATCCAGTTTCAAATCTTTAATTATAATCTGTAATATATCTTTAATTAATATTTAACATCTGTCTAATAAATTAAGCTTAAGAAATTTTTAAAACAGTGATGCATGTTAAGCCTATCCCTATGACCACTTTACCCCATCTTACTTAAATTACTATAAAATAATATCTGTAATTAATTCAGCTCATCTGTTAATGAGGAAGTATTCTTAAGATCTGTATGAAGCTTTCTGCAGAGTCAATTTAATGCAAACTTAATTAAACAAAATGTAGGAGAGAAGTTAAATTAGGTATTCCAACTTCAAACTGCTACATAAACAAACAAAATGGGTGTTTTCTCCTACTAAAGTGTTGCAATTAATACAATTTTAAATGTTAAACTTAGTTCTTAACTATTCAAAGCTAAAATAACAAAAATTAAATTCATACAATTCAAAAAATTTTACAGAAAATATAATTTACTACAAACTATTACACAGGGAAGTTACAGGCAAGTCCATTTTTAATGCCTCAGCACGAGTAGTAGAAATCTAAAATAAATTATAAGTACAGTCTTTATTTTTATGTTAAAAATATTGTTTGATGACTGAAAAAGAATTGAGTTCTTAGAAAGTAAAATGTTGTTTTACTTTTACAAAATGCTCAACGAATAAAAAGAAATCATTTGCTACAACACCTTCAAAAAGGTCATGTCCTAGGCATGGAGAGAAAACGTGAAAATACTTCAAATCATTAAAAATGCTTTTGCATTTTATACCATCAACAATAACATTATCACGTTTATGTTCCACAATTAAGTGATAACTTTCAGGTGTTCTGAAATCACCTATGCAATATGGTTTTTGTATGAACATATTCTTTGTTATGACACAATATCTACAGAAATTTTCTATTATAAAACTTTCAGAAAATCCACCAATAGCATGAGATCCCAAATTATTTTCAATTTTTCAAATTTGTTTTCATTGCTATATTGAAAAAAATGATCTACATAATCTTTCAGTGTATTTAATGTTATACTAAATTTTTCACAAGTAAACATGTTTGAAATGTTCTAGTCTGTAAAATAAACAATAAAAAAATAAAATGGATGCAAGATAGTTACATTTTATGCTTTATTTGGCATCATATACACATTAAAGGCATCAACAAAAATTCCGTAATAAGAACTCGCACCATTCTAAGATCGTTGATAAGTAATTTAAATATATAGATTAAAACAATAAATAATTTTTAAAAAAGTTTTAACAATGTAGGGGAAAGTAAAGAAACATGCTAAAATTATTAGCAAAAAGTTACAATATTTTTTCTTTCATTTAATAATCAGCATTAAAAATATGAATATCTTTATAGACCAGTTTGAATAAGAACATATAGGGTAGAAGCTCCAGTTTTGGCCACATTGGATCTGTTTTTCCAATAAGTAACCAGTAATTTCAAATTAACTAATAAGAAACATTCCAATACTTTAAACAATCCTTATTTTACTACTTTCACTCTGATTGGTTCATTTTTCTCAAACATGCAACTTGTAAAAGAATTAAATGCATGACCATGTATTGTATACTCACAACTGTTAAGGTTTTTGTTAAGGAACAAGGTTTTACAGTTTTTTATCACCAGGCTTTCAGAATTAACTGCTTACTAAGGGGGTATACCCCCTACTCGCTCTGCTCGTCAACCCCCAAGAATCACATTGTGATTCTCGCTTTGCTCGCCATACATTTATGACTGTCTGCTAGTAATAGGAAATTATAATTACATTAATTACTAAAAGTAAATTTAAATTATTTGAAATAGCATAAACTTCTAAAATTTTTTCAGCAATTACTAATAAATGCAAATCATAAAATTTCTGGAGAATTTCCTGGTAGCATATGTATATATATATATATATATATATATAATAATATATATGTAATAATAATAATAACTTATATATATATATATATATATATATATATATATATATATATACTATATATATATATATATATATATATATATATATATATATATATATATATATATATGTAAATGTTTGATATATATATGTAAATGTTTGAAAGAAATTTGAATGCTAAAATGTATAATTATTAAATGTTTACAAATAGAAATTATTTACATCAATCAGAAATCAGCCATTTAAAACTTCTTGGTACACAAAATTTAATATTTTTTCAAGTTTCATTAGCATTAACTTTAATCCACCGAACTTCTAAATTTCCACTCTTCTCAATGAATTGCTGCTGAAAAAAGCTTCGTCACTTCTAAACACACTCACTGCAATAATTATTTAGCCAAGACAGTTTTAACTTTTATCTCTGGGTAGTTATTTATGCGTTAAAACCTCAGAAACTTTGAGTTACGAAAGATTATTTAACCCATCTCACAAACTTTTAGCATAAAAAGCACAGTTTAACGTGACAAATGGCTTTAAACATGTTCAGCTTCACTATAAGAAATTATAACCCAAGCTAATTATTAACTTTTAACTTTTTAAAATTAATAAAATAGCCTTTTTTTCAAAAATTTTTAAAATTTCTAAAATTCTTGCTTTTTGCACCAAAATTTTAAACATGCTGTGTTTTAGCTGGAATGTTGATCAGATAAGCTTCAGAACATGTATAAAAGAACAGACTCTTGCTGTAGTCCCACAACTATGTTCCTGTAGCTCGGCAACTTCGCTCCGTACACAAAAATGCTTGATTCTATTTTGTTCATTCCGATTGGATTCCTCAATAGTTTCATTAGACCTATCTTGACGATTTCAATTTATAATTGAAACTGCCCAAGTTAAACTCATTTTGAAAAATTTTGCTGTCCCAGATTCAAATGTAAACAATCTAAACTCGCGAGCTGTGTCCAAACGGCAATTAAGAAATTCGACCCTTTTTTGTCGCCACGCAAGAGAATTATATATATAGATTCTAAAAATGATTACCCTTAGGATTTGTGAGGTAAACTTTCTTTTTAATCTGATTTCATATCAAAATTAATTATTTTTAAGATTAAATGGGTGGTGGCCAAAACTGGTACTTTAAATGTACTATATGTGCTAGTTTTGGCCATGCAGGTGGCCAAAAGTGGAACACTACATGTTCCAGTTTCGGCCACATAACTTCATTATTGTATTTTGAGTCATTACATAAATTTAAGAATATCTGAATGAAATAAAATCAACTAAATTTAGTTTTGTTTCTAAAATAAAAGCAACCAACTTAATTTTATTTCTAAAATACAAGCAACTGATTTATTTTTGTTTCTAAAATGAAAAGTAACTAATATAGCTTTGTTTGTTTTCATTTTATATAGTAATGGCTCCAATTAAAAATAAGAAGGCAGGTAGCATTTCCATAAAAAATTTTTGTTACTCACCATCTAAAGTTGGAAATGCAGTTAAGGTAATTCAAAATGGAATGACAAAAACATCTCCATTTTGAATGTTTACCTCACATTTATGTTAGAAAATTTCAACTTGAGGAACCTGACTCAAGTGATGAGGAATATTCTTTTATATGCATGGATTGCTCTAATTTTAAAAATGATTCTGATGAATTTGATTAATGTTCCAATTAAAAATTACATATTTGTGGATATTTTTAGTGAATATAATAATGCAAATTCTTGATTTGTAATATTTTTTAAAAAATTATGCTTTTGCAATGCAAGTTTATTCCTCTCCCCATTTTTTGTTTCATATTTTATCAAAAAATATATATATGCGAGTATATATAGTTTGTATTTTATCAACCAAATTAAATTGTTTTCTGCATTCCTGTTTTTTTTTAACTGAAATCTGCAGCTAAAATCAGCTTATGTAAATTTTATTACATATCTTTATAAATTCATCAAAAAAATCCCATTTCATATAACAGAAAATGTACTAAAATATATATTGCATAAAAATGATTTATTTTTACTTAAAATTCATTAAAGTGTCTGTTAAAAATATAATATTAGTGTGGCCAAAACTGGTGCAAATTGGGTTAATTTATTTAATAATTCATAACTCGACATCTAAAATATTCTTCAGAAAAATTTTATAACTAGCAGAAATCCAATAAAATTTGTTAAAGAATAGTATAAGTATGATTTAATATGTTTTAAACAGTCATCCACTGTGAAATTTCCATTTCAAATTTTTTCTTAAGGTGACCAAAACTGGAGCATCTTACCCTATATATATATATAATCTGAACAAATTATTTAGCAACTCAAAAACATTAAAACTTGTATTCAAAAACATTCTTAGTGTCAGATATTTTATATAAAGAAATTTCCATATTTAAAGCTTACAATAGAAAAAAAAAGTTCAATACAGTAAGGTTGCTAAATGTAAACAAAGCATTTGAATTCTGAATACAGGCAGACTATTTGAAAATTTAAATGTTTAATAAATTCATCCTCAAAACAATGTTCCTAAGAAAAAGTTTTCATTTATAAATGGAAATAATAATATGAAATAATAATGGAATAACTTTTATGATGGAATAATCAACTTAATATATTTTATTATTTCGTTTGAAAACATAAAACTTTTAATTATGAAATTTGATATCTTGTTATAAATTACTTTCGATACTTTGTAAATAATAAATATATTTTTCCCTAAAAAAGCTGTAGAATATAATAATGCAGGCAAAAACAAAATATTAAACGAAAAGAACAAAAAAAGCTATATACTAATGTAACACGAAGCCTAATATGAGATTCAAACAATGTTAAATCAACTTCCTTCGTTTAAAAATCACCCTTAATAGGGTAATTTATAAAATAAATGATATAGTACACAAAATTAAACAAATTAATACAGAATGTATAAAAACACAAGAACTTACCATGTATTTTCATCCTCCTATTTCATATCATGACAGTTCGTTCATGGTTCCCGCGCATTGAACTGGCCGCAAGCGGCGCTAGTGTAGTCGACTTTTCCGGTAAAATGTACTGCGAAAGTTGTGAGTACTGTAAATTCTCCATTTTACAGTAATTTTTACCTTAAAAGTTTCCGGAATTTTTTACAGTGTATGGAAATTTCTTCGTGATTTTCACCAACCTTTCAACTCGACTGTGACTAAACCGTAATTCCAAATTCTAAAATTCTTTTTGCAATCTTCAATGTCTACCTTTCTCTGCTAAATGAAATTAAAACCAATTCTCTATGTTATTTGGTTACGGAGCTGTAAGCATTTAAAAGTTCCACGAAAAGCGTCATAATTTTTTTTCTCTCCCGACACACCATTATAGAGAGACGTAAGTCTACGTCAAAACGAAAAGAAGTCTAGAATTTTGTTCCTCAAATTCTAGTGCAAGTCCGAAAGCCTACTCGCTGAATAAGAAAAAGGAAGCAGCAGATTAAGATTTAGTAATTGGCTGAGAATTGGTTGTCCCAGGGTCGGCCTGAAAAAAAGCGGGGCCTGGTGCAAAGTTGATTTGCGGGGCCTTGAAACAAATTTCGTGCAATAAAATAATTAATTGCTTTTGTTATTTATTACATTACACAAATTGGTATATTAAGGACTTAAGGAATACATGAAAATGATACATAGCTAAAATATTTTTATAAAGGTAACAATTCAATCACATTCAAAATCTTCCACAAATCAAATAACAAAAATAATAGCTTCATAAACTCATAAAATACAATTTGGAATGCGACTTGATAGAATAAGGTAAGAATATGTTATTTTTGTTTCATTTTTTTACATTCATTATAGCAAATTAGCTGATAATATAACCATAATTTAATTTTATAGCTAATTTGGATTCTACAGGTATCATAGCAAAGAAAACGAATCGTTCTGAACAAATGCTAGTTCTCAAGCAATTTTTTTTCTTATTTTCAATTATGAGAAAGACATTTCTGCAGATACCTTTGCCATTAGTAAGGTTAATATATTTTTCGGAACAGTCCCAAAATTAGGATAAAATTTAAATGAATTATTTTTAAATAAATGTTTTAATACCGTGTCCCTGAATGGCAAAAGTCGACCACAAATTTTGATTCCATTGAATAAATCAATATCTCCTTATAAAGTTGCATTTAAGTCTTTGCAACATCTAAGAAGATCGTCTTCAGACAGTTTTTTTTCATTGTCCACGCGTTCTGCTTAGCCAAAATGTGTAAAGCATCGTCAGAGAGTTTGTGAATATTATCCTAATTATATAAAAATCCATATGACGTCTTTTGCTCGCGGTAAATTTCGAATCTTTTCTAAAAAGAAAAAGTGGCATTATTGATTATGACTAGAAAATGGATGATTGGCAGATGAAATAGACTGATCGGTTGCCTCAAAGACAAATTGTTTTTCCTCATCCAGTTCTTTGATTCTTAAATTCAGGTGTCGCCTTCAATTAACCATTCAACTATTTTCTTTGCCCAGTTGTTAAAAGCAGAATGACGATATTTTTCAAATCGAAATTTCACAGTACTTTTGGTCGGTAATATTTTCCTGTCAAATCTTTTGCCGTTTCAACACAAATCGTTCTTGTAAACAGGGACAGATTATCAAATAGACAATTGCCTAGGGGCTCAAAAACTTTGGGGCTCCCAATGCCTAATTATCTTTATTATGCGTTATTTTGAAGGTGATTTAATTTAGTACTTTCATTTTATCTACAAGAGCAGTATACTCGTACTAATTCAAATTGAAATCGGGTGTCGCTTAAATTTCAGAACATTATTCCTAGGATTTTTTTTCATGTTTTCAATTGCGCAAGCATATCAGTGTAATCCAGTTTGTTTAACCATTTTCTGGCTGCAAAATATCCCTACAAATTTTATATTAGATTTTTTAGACTGTGTAAAGAAAATTGTAATATTTGCACCGTTCATTGAAAAAAAAAAATACTTTTAATTTCAAATTTTGAAATTTTATTATTCCTGATATATTGAAACCACTCTCATGAAGATGAATGGCAAATTAAGTATTTTTTTTATTTCAGTCTGTCTTAATAGTTGTTACTTAATAAGCGCTTGTATGAAAAACAATAAAAAAATATTTGGTTATGAAACTGAGGAGAGAGGAAAACGAAACTTGCCCTATAGACTCTATAAGGCTTAAACCGGCCCTGCTTCTATATGCACATCACTTTCTGATTCATCTACATTAATATATCTTAAAATAACAGACAATTGTTCTTGATGGCTCAAGCCTGCAGTGCAATTTAGTAAAATTGTGAAGTGCTTAGCTTTCTTAACTAAATTTATTGTTTCCTTTCTAATTGAGTATAAAATAATAGTCATTTTATAAATATATAATTATAGCCACTATTCACATACAAACACATTGTAAATGTTGTGTTTCGTTTTTAATTATTTTTTCATATTCTTTATCAATAGTGTTTCTCAGTTTGAAAGTGTTCTTAATTTGTAACAGTTTGTGTGCAGCTTGTAAGATGTTATAATCTTTCATGATTTTAAACTTAAAGAACACAACCTTGCCTTAGATTGGTTAATGTAAAATGTGCACAAATTACATAATTATATTTAAATGTATGTATATTTGGATTTTCAAAAAAGAAAGCATTTTCTTTTTGAAAAATCAGTCAGCTTCGCGGGCCTAGTCGGGGCCGCCGAGACGAAACGAGCACTCTTCTATGGGCCTGGAACAGCGGAGGAGGGAAAATGATTAAGCGATGGATGCTTTTCGCTTAACGCTTTGTTTATTCTTTTTTCGCATCGTTTTTCTCCCTTTTCTCTTTCAGAAATTATGGAATCTAAGTTTAAATTTACGACTAATTCAGTATACCGATAATATGTTTTGTGATATTAATAATTTAATCACTATACAGAGTTGTCAAAATAATAAACATATAAAATGTTTAATATTTCAAAATCAATTTGAAACTTTTGCATCTAGCTTGAAAAATTCATTTTAGAGGATACTTTCAAAACTATTTCTTTCTGCAAAAATATTTTTTAGGAATCATTTCCTGAGCACTATTTTAAAGCGTGAAAGTTAAAAAAATAATTGAAATTTAATGTGAAATTGCCAGAGCCACGTTGGCCATCTGATTTTTTTAAAAAAATCAGAGTTTCCCAAGAAGCACCACGAGGAGGTGTGGTTGTCACTTTGTCAATTTTTTTTTTCCTTTTCTTTTAACTCTTCCGAAGACTCAAATCCTGTAATCAATATTAATATTTTGTTTGCATGAATACAGTTAAGATGAACTAATTATTTCCAGTTTTCTTTTCTTGCCTTTCCTTATTTTCGCATTACTATTTTTGAGTTTGGAATAATTGTTTAAAAATATATTGATGAAAACAGATACAAATTTTTGGCTGTGCTCTTCTTTCGTTCTTTGGCATGTATCACATATGCCTGTGATATTTAAATCATGAATTTTTTCCAATATTACCTTTTTAAATGCCGTTCTTATATTTTCTAAGTGGAGAAGGCCTTCGTTTTCTGTCAAGATAAATTTAAAAATTTTAACTATATCCTCATCAGGATATGTCAGCTTCCCTTTATCAACGTCAAGCAAATATTCTTTCGCTGCAGAGCTTGTTAATTCAAAAATCAATTCTTTTTCCACTGACAATAATTTTATACAGTCGTTACATTGCAAATATGGTTTCAGCTTGTAAACGGCGTATCCAGAAAGATAAACATACAGAGGTATTAAATCTTCTTCTTCTTCTGTAAAGTTATAAAAATCTACTCCTTTTATATCAAATTCAGAAGTATGGACTGATGTTTCTTTTTCTGAAAAATCACAAAGGAATTCTTTTAAGTGAAAAGATCCATATTTTTTTGAATGTAACTTTAATAAGCTGGTGATTCTCAATTTTTTTTCTGCTTGTAAAATTTGTTCTACAGAAATACTGTAATTACCGCCACACAACTGTCTATACTGGCCAAATCTTCCTTCCAAAGGGTCAGTTTGATACTGAAGTGTTTGACACAAACAACCGATCTAGCAGTGGGCGTAAAATCTTTTCTGGGTATTTTTCTGAGCCATTGGTCTTTTAAATCTGCTTCATTGGGGAATTTAAATACTCTTACATTTTCTGTAGTAGGAGGATAATTTGATTTACAGCCTGGTACACAGCAAACCGACGGCATTGTAATCTTTAAAGAATAGAAAATGATGTATTTAGTTATTCGAAAAAGAAAAATATAATCAAATGACAAATTTTAATATTGTATGCATATTCGTAATGACATTTTCAAAACAATTGCGATATTTTTATGAAATTATTTCCTAATTTTCTTATACCTGGTAACAGCCGTATTTATCAAAAATAATGATATTATTGTTTGTATTGCTTCTGTTTTCTTTACAATTATTTAACGAATTTTTACGAATACACTCGACAAAACAAACATTTGAACACCGAAAAGCGAGAACACAAATATAGAAGGTTCCCCCCCCCCCCAAGAAATATCAAAGAAATATGCTATAAAGAAATAATTCTCATTTTAATAATACAAAATTCGAATGATTTGAATCAGTAAACCACGCGTGTCTGCACTCTAAATGAATAAAGTAGGTCTAATGCTAGGAAACGCGTGGGAATCTTAGGCTTAATGTATACTTGACATTAAAAAGTTATAACTCGGAAAATACTATCAATTGTGAAAAATAAATCGTCTCAAGTACTCACGTTAATATCAGGGATGATACTGTGCTCCGTATTTGGTAATCCAATGGTAAAATCAACATTTAAGCGCAAAAATAGCTCACAAAGCTTCAGAATCGCAAGGAGTGGACACTACACGCTATGGTAAACAACTGACCACACTCAAAACGATCCATCGCTTAGCGTCAGATGGTGATGGCGAAATCGGTTGCTGATCCAGGCCCATAAAACTGGTTTTTCTCTCTAGGAGGCCCTGGCCTAGTGCGGTCGTACCGTTCACCCCCCCCCTCCGGCCGGCCCTGGGTTGTCCCAGCCCCGCTCACCATTTGTGCGATTCTGCATTCCTCATCCAAGGATTGGCAAAAGCTGTCGTTCTGTTATTCGCCATTGTTGCTTCTGCCCTCCTTCCTCTGTTAGGGGTTGTCCAGAAAAACTCCGAATTTGACAACAACTCCAGACAATATTTTACCGTTGTGTCAACAGGAAATTGAGGCAACCAAAGAACAAATAATTGTGTCACCGACGACTTCACACTGGAACTATCAAAGTTCTACAGTTTTAAGTTGATGAATTTTTAGATTTTTCTGTTTTCCAAATACTTAAAGGCAAAACATAAAACACTACTGTCAAGAGACAGCAAACCTCATGGAAGAATGGCGTTACAGGCAGGAAAATCTATAACATCATGCCCCCAGTTAGTCTGCGTCCCACTAACTGGATTAGAGAGGATGTTATCTTCTTCTCTCAACATGGCCCTTTCCCTGCCTACCTCAAAAGGTTTCACCTGTCTGACAGCGATTACTGCAGTCGTGGTGGAATTGGCACGGCACTTCACTATACCATGGAGTGTATTTACACAGTGTCTTGGCATATGAGGAAGCCAGCGCTAAACTTCGAACAAGAATGGCTGAAAAGGGTCGCCAATAATCTCGTCTCCAGGCAGAAAATTCGTGGGATTATCAAATTCATGAGCGAAAACAGAGATCTTTTCCGGCCTCCCTAGCCTTCAACTTCCCAGCGAGCTGAACTAAGTAGCTCAATTACCGGACATTCCCCCTTCAAATAAAAGAAAGGTATTTCAACATCTAAAGAAGAGAAGACTATTACGAACTAATAGTGTAACAGTGAAAATGCCTGTGCTGTACATAGTGTATATATTTCTTTCTTTTTGTTTTTCTTAAATAAAATTTCCGTGTCTTGCCCATCAAACCGTTCACTGACCAGTCTGGTCACGGGTAGGGGGATAAGGGACGGCGTTCTGTTCTGTCAAGAGACAACAATGTTCAAAGTTTTTATAATTAAAAAAATGAATTTTACTTTTGAACATCCACTAAGAGAGATTCATTAACATAATGAAATGAATCCCGAACCTGAGGCCTACGAGTTTAGAAGCCGTTTCGAGACTTAGACCTTATTTTTTAAAAACTAATTTTAATATTTTGCCGATTAAATTTATTTTAAATACATCTGAGCTATATATTTTTTAGCGTGCAAACAAGTATCAAATTGTTTCATAAACAATGATTAACTAAAATGCTAATTTGTTTTTCCGTGATTTGTTGATCCGTGAGTTTACACCTCTGATCGGAAACAACATCCTTCAACCTAGATATTAATCTTTCGGACGGCAGAGAACTTCCGATTAAAGGTAAATATTTTTGGGCTGAAAAGAACAGACGCCGTTTGCTGACAAATTTTTTGTTAGTATTGTTTTGCAGGAAATAAATCCATTGGCCAATATTTATCTGTTCATAAAGACTCTTTCAGTCATTCACCAACCAACAGACTCTTCGAGGAAGCCGTTGTCAGTGATTGGCCTAAGATGATGAAATACAAAGCTTTATAACTTGGTAAATTTTAGTCTTGTCGAACCTAAAATCGAGCCTATTTTCCGACACGATTTTTTTACCCGGTTATTGGATTTTAAAAAAATAACCGGTTTTGACGGGACAAAAAAATCCCTAAAAACCGGTTAACCGAAATAAATAAAACCAGTTTTCGGTTTAAACCTGTAGGTTTTTCCCACACCTACTTGGAACCCTTAGAACTCCAGTTCGAAAGCTCTGACTCTTCTAAGTTGATGAAGATCACGTTAATGTTACAATAACAGGCTTTAAGAAATTTTATCTGTAATTGCATAAATTGATATTTGCATTTGGGCAATTCGATCCTTCTTTGAAAGTCATGGTGAAAATTCGCATAAAAAGCAAGAATCCTTCACCATATCTTTTCTTTTCATTGTCTTCTTCTTCTCATGTCATTTTCTTTTCATTGTCTTCTTCTTCTCATGTCATTTTCTTTTCATTGTCTTCTTTTTTTCATGTAATTTTCTTTTCTTTTTTGTTGCTTTTAAAATTCACGTGTTTTTTAATGAGCCAAACAATAAAAATGTGAACTTGCTCTTGTTATATTCAATGTCAATTCTTTTAAATTGAATATTTTATGTATTCGGCATATCAAGAAAACATTTTCCAATTAAGATTCTTCATGATTTGTCAAGTCAAGATTTTTAAAATATTACGTTTTAAATTGAATATTTTATGTATTCTGCATATCAAGAAAACATTTTCCAATTAAGATTCTTCATGATTTGTCAAGTAAAGATTTTTAAATATTATGTTTAAGTCGTTTAGAAAATGTTCTTAATTTATAAATTTTATTTTAAAGTTTAATTTTCCACCTCAAAATATGCCCTGTTTCTAATCCACAATTAAAATATTTACCATTTATTGCTGGCTTGCGCATTGCATAGTGGCCTATGATTATTTAATATAAAATACGATACAGAAATATGAACGTTAAATATTATCAAGAAGCCGGAGAATTTCCAAACATTATAAGACAGTTTGTCATCAGCTACATCTTGAAGGCAATTGGAACAGAATTTAATTTATTACAATTATACCACAGAATATTACCTTGATTTATTACCATGAATTATCAGCAAAACACTAGTTATTTATAATGCATAACCTATTACACGTCTACAATAAAATACTCTCTTTTAAAGCTTGAAATAGATATGCCAAATGACAGATAATCATATTTTATTGTGATAAAAACTCCACATTTCAATTTACAATCATTTATATAAACAAGAAAGGTAAATGAATGAGCAGTAAATGGAATATTGATACATTAACAAAAGTATTAATAATTGATGAAAAAGCAGAACAAACCTAGTCTGAAGTTGGAAAAAGAATTAAGCGCTTGAAACAAAAATATTGGAATCTGTTTCAAATTCTTAAATTTAAACGGCAGTTAATAAATTAAAATTTTAATTTATATGTAGACACACACATATACAGGGTGTTCGACAACACCGGACAAACTGTGCGGAAACAGAATCCTCGCTCTGAGTACATAAAAGTTGTCCAAAGGTCTCTTCCTCTACGAGGCATAGTTTTCGAGAAAAATGCGAAAGAAAAAGTATGACGTCACAATCCTGATGTAAAAAAATAAGCTTCATTGAGCATCGCGAAATTTCGAACTATGTTAAACGAATTGCCACCACGATCCCCAGATCTGACTCCTTACGATTTTTTTACCTAATCTGGTTACATCTAAAGGAATTGAGATATCGAACCCCAGTTACTTCGCCTGCACGCTGCCTTCACTTATGTCGGATTGTGTGCAGTCGGCCACAGAACGGCGCGTGCGCGCATGCTTCAAAATGCACGGTGGTCATTTAGAGCAGCTGCTAATGCAAATGCGTGTAATGTTTAGGTATCGCTGTTCCCGCTTGCCTTAAAGATTACTTCTTGCACCGGATGTGACGTCATACTTTTTCTTTCGCATTTTTCTCGAAAACTATGTGACGTAGAGGAAAGATACTTCGGTCAACTTTTATGCACCCAGATCGAGGATTCTCCTTCTGCACAGTTTTTCCAGAACCCCCATGTATATGCTACCGGCAAAGTTTGAAATCCGGCATTCTATAGAATACCTAGGCATTGTATATAATGCCTAAAACTAGCCGGCAATGTATGAAACGATTTATATTTCACACATTTCCTAAGCATTCTATAGAATGCCAAATGACAAACCGGCGAAGTATGAAATAAATCGCCGATTTGATTATATAAGAAATGAAGTTAAGTGCAATTCAAAATTAAATTATTTGCTTCCTTGATGTAATAAGTAGATTCACAATTTATTTTGTTTTCTTTAATAAGAAAGGCATAAACTTTGATATGAAAATTTTCATTTTGCTTTACGAATTTTGAATAAAAGATTTTTTAATGGTACTTTTTTATTATTTTTTCTAAATAACATTTGTATTTTTGAGGAATGCACGCCTTTTAAATAATAGCCTTATTATGAACTTTATTCATACTTTGCCTAGATAGCATTTGCCATTCTATAGAATGCCTAGGTATTATATACAATGCCTAGGAAAAGTATATAATAAATCTCATATTTCATACTTTGCCTAAAAACGCCCGGCATTCTATAGAATGACGGCATTTCACACATTGCCGGTAACATATACATGTTACTGGCAAGATGTTCCAGAAAAATGCATTCCCACACACTGACTAAATATTAAAGAAGCAATTATAAAGGTATTTCAAAGCTTTTGAAAGTTGGGAAAATTTTCCCGTTTTCCCCCGTGCACTCCGACTCCTATAATCGCTGAGAATATCAGTCGATGTTTGGGTGAATTCACTTTCAAAGAGCGATCTCAACTTTTCGATTCAATATGGTCTCGAATTACGCGCATAATGTTTCCTACAAAATGTTAACAATCGCGTGAGTGTTGGGGAAGAGATATCTGTACACTAGAAAAAAACCTTGAAAAGAAAACTCAGCACGCGAAGGCAATTAATATATATTTAATAATTTCTGTTATGGAATCTTGATCAGTTGCTTAGAAAATACTCATTTAAAGTTTTGTAAATATTTTCTGGAACAAGCTTCAATACCGCGCCACACTCACAAAAAATATGCTGAAAGAAAAATGCTTCATATTGTGTGGGTTGGTAAAATGATTCTCAAATAGCAAGTGCTAATAGAGGGTGTCCACAAATTATTGTCGGGGTTTCCTTTTAATTAAAGAACACGAAGATAAATATTTTTACACAATCGTAACGCACAACTCAAAAAGTTTTTTATTAACTCAAACAAATATAAGTAATTTTCACTCGGCAATTTTTCGCGGTATGCAAGCCATTGTAGTATTCGTAACGAATATATATATATATATATATTTGTAGAATTATTAAAATATTTAAAGAAAAGAAATTAATTAGATAAAAAGAATCGTTTGGTCATAAAAGAAATTAATTTTAAAATATCGTTTGGCTGAAAAAGAAATTAATTATAAATATCGTTTGGCATATTTCTTTTCTAAACGTTATAAAAATAGTGTGGCAACGATATATTTGTCTTTTTGCCAACGCTGCCTAGCAACGGAAAAGAATAATGAATTGAACATGGAATTCGATGTCAGTGAGTGATGCAATGTTTGTGATGTATGTGTACGTGTTTGTTTTACGCGTTTGTGCTGTGGTGAACGTCCAATAAATATATTATTTTTGAAAAAGAAGGCTCCACAATTCTTCATGCTATGCTGAAATACATAGCACCATCGACACTTGTCTGGAAACCGAGTTCACTCTCTATGTGTCTAGGTTAAGGTTCGCAAGATGCGTCAAGTATCTTGGCCGAAATTAGATCAGCGAAACTTCTAAGAGGTGGCGGCTATGAAAACAACCTTTAGTATACAACTTTACAGCTCGAGACTGAACTCAATTTCCATGTGGAAATTATTCAACTTTGTTTGCGTTATTGAAAAAACCCTTTTGAGTTGTGCGTTACGATTATGTAATAATATTTATCGTCCTGCTCTTTCATCAGAAGATATGAGGTCATCGAAACCGAGTTGCATCATGGAAATCTTATTCACTACTTGACAGTTTCTTTTTCCCGCCATATCGTGTCCAAAGACAGGCACTATTTATTAAAAACAACTTTGTGCAAATTGATTTTATAAATTCAAATCAGCAGTCGAAACAGTTACAAGCAATGATTCTATTAATTTATGATAATTTTCTATTGTAGGGGGAAAAACACCTAAAAACTGGTTTACACTTGTTGTGCTATCCAATATTCGTTAAACATTGCAAAGCAAAGAAAGTGAAAAAGCCGGGGAAATCAGTGGATTGACTCAGAGAACCGACCTGCCCGAGCGGCGTTCGGGCAAGTCAGAAAAGTCCCCTTTCGCAGTGCACGAAGGGTGTTCGGGCAGCATATTTACAAACCCTACCCTGATAGAACTGAGGCAAGGAATCGGGCAATATGATTGGCACGCTTCTCCCAGAGTCGATGACGTCGTTCTTTGTTCTCGTACGGAAATTATCACAAAACATGCCATTGAATGCGGACTTTTAATTAGTTTATGTTTCTGTTGCTTGGACATCACGAATTTTGATCTACAGCAAGCACCTACGTCGCAATTTTATTTAGTCGACTCTTGTTTTGTAATGATTGCCGTGCGCTACGTTCGAGAGCTGAAAATGACGTCACTGCCCCTCGTAGCCAATGATATTGGCTGATTTTCTGCCTCAGTTCTATCAGGGTAGGGTTTGTAAATATGCGTTCGGGCAAAACTGTGAAGTGGTTAAAGGTATTGCGCACGACAGAAATTGGGAACTGAGCGTGGAGTCCTGAATAGCCATCACAGGGCACGGACCAATACCCTTCCGCAGGAGGTACTTCCCGTCCTCGGAGTGGAGGTAACTCAACCCCACACTATTATTGTAGTCACCAGGGAAGCGAGAACCCGCTTAGGGGCCGTCCACAAATGATGTCACGCTTGGAGGGGGCTCGTGAAATTGTGACAGTTTGTGACAAGGGGGAGGGAGGGTTTTAACACGAAGTGTGACATCACACATTTTGGTTAAAATAAAAACATTTAAAATCAGCGGATTAAATTTTGACGTTATTTTGAAATTACCAGAATTTGGGGGTATTTTTTTAATCGGGGCTAAAACAACTTTCTTGTTATTTTTTTCTCTCTTATATTCCTTTCTTTTCGAAAAATTCATTCTGGGTAGGTTCTGAGAATATGGTAGCAGCAGAAATTCTTCACCATTAGAAGCAAACCTTCCCCCGTCACATCCTTGAAATGTCCAACAAAATATCCGTCGCCCCACCTGGGTGAGTGGTAGAACT
The DNA here is from genome assembly GCA_013235015.1 of Araneus ventricosus. NCBI lineage: Eukaryota > Metazoa > Arthropoda > Arachnida > Araneae > Araneidae > Araneus > Araneus ventricosus. The sequence continues at coordinate 23,570 of BGPR01015415.1, forward strand.
GGTAGCGGCACAAACAGGTTGATTTTATTGAGGCGCTTTTTTTAAAATTCAATCTGTTTAAGAGTATTTTGTGTTCATACAGTAAAGATAAGATTTAAAGCAACATATATCAAATTCCAAAATACTACTGTTTTCAATTGCTCTTTCATATTAATATTTTATTACTATTGTATATTAATTAGGTTTTTTGTTGTAAACCTTAATCTTCTTTCAAACAAAATAAGTACATATAATCATTATGCTCACAAATGTCATTAAAACACATGGTTAAAGTTTAAAAATAAAATTTGAAATATGATCTATAACGTAGTGCTTTGTTTCTGAACTGCAAGTATATGTTTATGTAATATAGCGTGACATGTGACAAGGGAGGGAGGGGGTATGGTGAAGGGTGACACTTTGTGACAAAGTGGGGGAGGGGTCAAAAATATTGAAAAAAAATGTGACATCATTTATGGACAGCCCCTTAGTTACGAGAAAGGGCGAAAGTTATGGAAACCCGAGCAGCAATTTGTGGACACCCTGTACTTCAGGCAGTTCAAGCCGCACGCTGGTGACCATCACGGTTTCAGTTACTGCATCCACTCCATAACTTTCCGGGCGGCTTTCTCAACCATCCCGACGAGGGCCCAGACGGAGACCCCGATCCAGAAGGCCAGCAGACCTCCTAAGTGGCTGATGAGGTGTCCGAACTGGAAGGGGAATGGAAGCGAGTTAAGCACGTACAGAAATAATTGCAAAACTTACGAAAGAATAATTAAAGTTCTACCATGAATAGAGGAGGTACATTGGATTCCTATAAAACAGTAGAAATGATTGTTTTGACATGCATGGAAACAAGTCATAAAAAAAAAATTTAAGTCGATTTCTACTTAGGTGATTCGAGATACAATGAAAAACGTACTGCGCATGCGCAAATATATGGCTGAAATATGGAGGTGCTTCGATGATGCCATGGGCCATCCATATACCCAAGAACCAAGTGTAATGCTAAAAGTTTTCGAGATATAATGAAAAACGTACTGCGCATGCGTCATGCAGAATATGAAATGACAGACAGACAAGAAAGCGAATTGATATTGCATTGTCATCTAGATCTGAGCTATGTTTGAAGTTTCGAGTCTCCAGCTCATCGGGAAGTTAGTTTAAATCGATTGCAAAATTTGAACAAGATATATAAATATAGAGAGAGTGTGAACTAATAGTAGGAATTGAAAAAAAATTCGACGGGAGCTGTCTCTGCGAAACGGCCGCTGGGATTGAGGGGCGTAGACTTACCTACCTTACTCAACTGTGGCTTTCTGTGACTAGAGTAGCTCTATGTGACTATTAACTCTATAGTCTATTGTGACTATCAGTCTAGTGGGACTATGTGACTCTATCTATGTAAAATTCTTCGTGATTTTCACCAACTTTGAAACTCGACTGTGACTAAACCGTAGTACAAATTCTTAAATTATTTTTGCAATCTTCAATGTCTACTCTTGTCTGTTAAATGAAACTAAAACCAACTCTTTATGCTATTTGGTTGCGGAGCTATAAGCGTTCAACTTTACCACAATATTCGACGTAATTCAACAATTCCTGCGTAATATTTCGCGCGATCGATGAATGAATTGCCTATTCTGCGTGCGCGCGCATCGGTCGCTGTGACGTCATCAAAATGTTTCGTGATTTTAACCAACTTTGCTAATGGACTGTGACTAAATCATAATTCCAAATTCTAAAATTCGTTTTGTAATCTTCAATGTCAACCTTTCTATGTTAAATGAAACTAAAGTCAATTCTCTACATTATTTGGTTGCGCAGCTATAAGCGTTTAACTTTACCACAGAATTCGACGTAATTCAATAATTCTTGAGTAATATTTCGCGTGAATCTCAGATCGATGACTAAATTGCCTTAGTCTGCGTGCGCGCGCATCAGTCACTGTCACGTCATCAAAATTTTATTTAATGCATTTTTATGCAAATGAGGATTCTTATGCCGAAATACTAAAAAAGTTTTCATGGCGGGAAAAGGAACTTGTGCTAGGTTCCTCTTCAGCACAGAAGATAGCGTGTAAGTTAGAGTTCTACAGTAAACAGCGAAAGTGCATTGAATTCCTATAAAACAGTCAAAATTATTGTTTTGACACGTTTGTGAACACGTTTGATTAAATTTTCTTGGAATGCTTAATATATTGAGTGTATTTTTATGTAAATGTGGATTTTTTTGCCGAAAGATTGGAAAACTTTCTACGGTAGAGAGAAGAAATTCGTACTACGTCCTTTTTCAGTTCAGAAGACTGCGTTTAAATAACGCAAAAAAATTTGAGCAAATAACTAATACGATTAAATATTTTGACCGGCGTATCTCAAAATTGGAACGGAACAGTACTTTCATTCATTAATTTAACTAAAATGTATTGTTATTCTGTAATGTATTGTTATTCTTTTCAAATTTAAACCAGAACAAACTCATGATGGTATAGACAAAGGGATGTTTTTTTTCCGTTTCCCGAAAGCGAGGCAAATGATTTTTATATGCATGCTAAATAGAATTTATATATGTGAAATATCTGTGTATTCAACAATACAATGTTACAAAGCTATAAAGTCGTTTCCCTGAGATGCTAGACTTGGCGATAAATTTGGCGACCATTTTGGCGACTTGGCGGCAAAGTTGGCGACTTTGGCGACAAAGGGAATTTTCTAGAAGGACCTCAAACTTTCCACCTATTTCTACTGGTTTCCTGAACTTTCTAGAGATTACGTCACTTCCTACGTAATGAAGTCACTTCCTGTTGAAAGGTATAAAAGCAAGCTCTCGAGCCAAGAAGAGTCAGTTGGAATTTGACCTGCAAGCAAGCTGGTGAGTTAACAAGAGGATTTTGAGCGCTGTGTTGAGATTTATTGGTAGTCTCTGTTGTGAATTTTTACTGGTGCTGTGTTAATACTTGTGCTACGTTTCTTTGCTTGGAATATTTGTAAAATAAAGAGCTTTATTTTTTTAATCCTGCTTATTGGATTGCATTCACGTACACCCACAAAGCAATTTTGTTGCAATATCCTATTTTGTCTCTCTCTGGACGCTATTTCAAAACTGAAACTAATCTTAATAAAAAAAATTTTTAAGCCTTTTAATTGCGTAATTTTAACCATTTACTTAGGTGGTCTCTACGATTAGAAACAATAAAATGAAACTTACGTCATAAAGCGGGACGTGTGTCGTTACTGGAACCCCAGTTTCCGCTATCAAAATTTGAACTGATATTTCACCACTGAAAAAAAAGATACTACTCTGCATTGTCTTTTCGGTTTTGTACTAAAATTATCAAAGAACAATAATCAATAAAATTTTACTGAAGT